>VZTH01006159.1:126985-191998 GCA_013397815.1 Aleadryas rufinucha
TGTAGACAGGAGAGGAGGAACAGAGGGACATGCTCTTTCTTCCTCCAGCTTCTTTTCCCTAGATCCTGCTCTGCTGTCATTCTAAAAATGAGGTAAAGTAAAGTAAATTGGCTTACGCTCCTGTGAATACCTTGAATTGGTAACATGTTGTCACAGTAGAACAACATGCACATAATTCCAGCCTATTTTGAAAAGCTTAGTGTGTCTGTAGTTTATCTACTCATGCATCCCCTGCACAATTTATCGAAAAATAGGGGGACTTTTTTTTCTGTAGGACTTCTGTCTCTTTTTTTTTTAATTTTTACTGAATTTGGGACCAGTTATGTAAGAAAATGATGAAACCCGAAAATCTGTTAATTATTGGGTTAGGGATTTTTTTTTTTCTGAGGGCTTAACTAAACTTTTTCATTGAAACATTCTTTTTATTCAAAACCTCATTTCTATGAAAAAGAAAAAAACCAGTTTCACACAAAAATACCGTGACTAGTTACATTCATAAACAAAGACTCATAGAAACCTCTTTTATCTTGTGCATTAAAAGCTAACCTAGGTATGCTCAGATAAAGCATTTCCCGGGTATCTGGGTATGTATACAGAGGCATATACATAGAATCACAGTATCACAGAATATGCTGAGTTGAAAGGGACCCATCAGGATCATCAAGTCCAACTCCCGGCCCTGCACAGGACACCCCAAAAATCAGACCATGTGCCTGACAGCTTTGTCCAAACACTTCTTGAACTCTGTCAGGCTTGGTGCTGTGACCACTTCCCTCGGGAGCCTGTTCCGGTGCCCAACAACCCTCTGGGTGAAGAACCTTTCCCTGATATCCAACCTAAACCTCCCCTGACTCAGCTTCATGCCATTCCTTTGGGTCCTATCACTGGTCATGAGAGTGAAGAGATTGGTACCTTCTCCTCCACTTCCTCTTGTAAGGATGTTGAAGACCACAGTGAGGTCTCCCCTCAGTCTCCTCCAGGCTGAACAAATCAAGTGACATCAGCTACTCCTCATAAGGCTTCCCCTCCAGACCTTCTCCTCCTTCACCATTTTCATGGCCCTCCTTTGGACACTCTCTAATAGCTTAATGTCCTTTTCATATTGTGGTGCCCAGAACTGCACACGGTATTCAAGCTGAGGTCACACCAGTGCAAGGCAGAGCAGGACAATCACTTCCCTCGACTGGCTGGTGATGTCTCTGTGCATACTAAACAGCCCACAGCAGTGCCTCTGCCTCTATCTGTGTCTCTTTTTTCTCTCCTTCTCTGTTCATAGCTGTATATTTTCCTTGGGTGCTTCACTGTAAAGCTAAATTATGAGCTTATGTGCAGCAAAGAACTCTATGTTCACAGTCAGAGCTTAATTGAAGGAATGGAGTTTGGCTGAGCACTCTTAGTATGAAACTTCCTGAAGACCCAAATGCAATTTATTTTGGACTAACAAGGTTACTCAGGATTCTTCCTTTGCAAAGACTAAAATGTCAGGTGACACCTTTATCATAAGTCCACTTCCAGCCGGAGCAAGAGAGGGACAGTTAACAGGCAGATCCAAAGCCTACTGAGAAAAATAAGAGCTTTTGCACTACTCAGAGCCAGTGGGACTTGGCCAATAACTGAAGGACTGAATTTGGGTTCCCTCCTTATCACCTTTATGCAGAACTGTGAATCACCATTTCAGAGTCTTTTTCTCTTCAAGCCAAAACAGTTGTTATTGGAAAACTACATGCAGCAATACAGAACCTTGTCCTCATATAACCCACATCAATAAATAACTCACTTTTAATTGAAATTATAGAAAAGGTTTTGCTCTTGTACTGCCCATTGTGAGAATACAAAACACAAAATCTTATTAAATTATTAAGCAGAAACCGATCCTTTTAAATTCCCTGTTTAGCACTCACGGTATGATGCAAAAGCCTTATTTCCTTTTAATTGGCTTATCTATAAAAATGATAATTTTCAGACAGTTGGTAGTAAAATCCCTCAGGACTTCAGGAAGCATAATTCCCTTTTTAAAATTCTCTACATTTATTAATGAACTTGAAAAATAACACTTAAAATTGCTCGGTAGGTTTTCCCTCCTGTGCGTTATACTCTCTACAGACTTCAGTGGTGAACTTCAGGCAGTTCTTCCTAATTTTTACCTTCAAGCTATGCTTCCCAAGTGCTAACCTGGATAATCACTGTTAAATTCCGCCCATTAAATGTTTTTGAGGAGATGGAAGGTTGCATATCAGATGTATTTCACCAACGCCAAGATGTGGGAGGGAAATGGTGTGATGCGGGCAAAAAGATGTGCTCACCCCATCTTTCACCATCGTGCTTTCCAAGTCTGCATTTTCTTATTTTCATACTAAAAGAGAACAATTGGATTAATTTCAGTCTTTTCAACACAGTTTACATTAAAGAAATTGGGAACGTGCAAAAGCAGATTCTCTCTCAACTCTTATCTACCAGGACTGCCTTTTTCAGAAGTAGGGTTCTAGACCTATCATTGGATTCTTCAGTACTAGTGCAATGCAAATGAAAGATGTAAACAATCACTTGGAAGGTGTAAGCTGGTCACACATTCTACAAATGATGTAGTATTTTGAAGAAAGGCAGAAGGAACTAGATGCTTTTCTTTGCAAGCTGACAGATCACTTAATCTTTTTTAGTACAAAAAAGAAGAAACTATTTTTTGCACACGTGGAATCAGCTTAAACCCAACAAATTTGGACTACCATGCCCTCAACAGAGAGTGTTATTGGAAAACCATTTAATACTTTGGGTATAGAACATAACACAGGACCGTTGTTGTCTCATCCCAGCCAGCAGCCAAGCCCTGAGCAGCTACTCGCTCATTCCCACACCAGCAGGACTGGGAAGAGAATCAGGAGGGTAAAAGGCAGAAAACTCATGGGTTGAGATAAAGATAATTTAAAATGGAAAGCAAAAGTCACACACACAAGCAGAACAAAACAAGGAATTGATTCCCTGCTTCCCACGGTCAGGCAGGTGTCCAGGCATCTCCAGGAGAGCAGGGCCCCATCGCGTGTAACAGTAACTTGGGAAGACAAACACCATCACTCTATACATCCCCCCTGCTTCTTCCCCCCATTTTATATAAAGAGTATGATGTCATATGGTCTGGAATATCTTTTTGGTGAGTTTGGGTTATCTGTCCTGGCTGTGTCTCCTCCCAGCCTCCCAAGCATCCCCAATTTCCTCACCAGTGTGGCAGTAGGAAAAGAAGAAAAAGCCTTGGCTCTGTGTAAGCCCTGCTCAGCAATGACTAAAACATCCATCTCTGTATTATCAACTCTGTGTTCAGCACAAATCTGAAACAGACCCATTCCAGCCACTGTGAACAAAATTGATTGTACTCCAGCCAAAACCAGCACAAGGACCCAGCTGACTGATAACACCGACTCCTCACTGTAAATGCCTTTTTCAATTCTGTTATCATATGTATAATGTCCTCAAGTTTGACCACCAAAAGAAGTAATGCTAATGTTTTAGAATAAATATCAGTCCACCATTTCAATTTTTGATTTCTCATTTAGGACTGTGGCAGGGACATCAACTCAGCTGAGATACTTATCCTTTGAACAGTGATCAAAGACTTTGTGTAGGCCCTAAAGCTGTAGTGAAGATATTGCTTCTTTGTTCTCTATCTACTTAAGAAATTTGTTTATTTGGTAACCTTGAAACAAAAGCTGCCATGTGGTTACTAATAGTTCCTTACTAAATGCCAGCAGATAATGAGTGTTTGGTGGCTTGGAAGACCAGCATCCTTAGTCTTGAGCAAATGAGATCAGAAAATGTTGCCCAAGCGTTATCACAGAAAATCTTGTCTTCTCAAACATCCTTTTATCACTTTTCAGGAGAAGAAGGCAGAACACTAAATGTGTACATGCTTCATAGGAAATTTTCCATTAGAGTAAGGTGGGATTTCTAACACTGACCTTGAGGGAGAATTTAACTACTGCCTGGCAGGGAGACTCACCTCAGTGAAGATTTTGGTGAAGATTTGGAAATGCTGGCAGGTGACAAGGGGATGTGGTAGTCTGGGACAGGAGCACACCAGAATGAAGGTAGCAGAAGTTGTGTAAATTTTGCAGTTAAGCTGTATTTTTTTGCAAATGTGGTTTAAAGTAGCACTAATTAGGGATCATTCCTGCACATGGCAGGGAGGTTGGAACTAGTTGACCTTTAATGTCTCTTCCAACTCAAACCATTCTGATTCCAGTGTGCTATGCCCAGATAAAATGGTGGTTACCATTTCCAGTTTGGATGAGTTCTCCTTCCCTCTTGAGTCTTGTGAAAAAAATCCTGTCCCAAGCTGCAGACAGTCCAAATAGGTAAAGGGGGGAAAGAAGGAGGAGGAAAGGAACTACAACATATTCATGCAATGAGCAGAATGTGAGCCCTTCATCTCAGAAGGGTAAGTTTCTTAACATTAGTTTTACAGATCTGCTCTTACTTTCCTTAGAAGAATACTCATTCGCTTTGCTGTGTAGCATACAGAGTTTCATTTCTAATTGAATTGGGATTGCTTAGTAAAAGACAAGCCTGCAGTCATATCTGCATTTGAGGGAGAGGTGAAATATGACAGAGATGTGAGTTGGCCTAACTGGCTTAATTAGCCAACTGTTTGAAGAAAGGAGGCAAAAGTAAAGGGGAAAAATAAAAAAAAGCTTTTTACATGCAATTAATTCTGTCAAAATAAATAAAGAGCAACATAACTGTAGTAAATGGAATTATAAGCCAGGAAATTCAAAGGAAGAATAATTCTCAAGTTGTGTTAACAATCTGGCTTTATGGTTTGCGGTTGCAAAAATAATGAAAATTTGTGATTATTTTTTTTTTGCTTTTTCTCTGATGGATCAAAGAGAAGATATTTAGAAACTTATCAGGAATATAAAGAGTAGCAGTATTCTATTATTTTGTTATTGTAATTAATTTTATTTTCTTAGCAAATTAGAATAAAAAATTCCTATATTTTGACAATTTATTTTTCCCTGTTGCCTTCATTGCTAACATGGTGTGGATTTTTTTGTTTGTTTGTTTAGTTTTTGGTGTTTTGTTTCGTTTTTTTTTAATCTATCATTTCTTTTTTATTCGTGTCATGTTATCCTTAGGCCCAATACAGAAGTCTGGTGTAGATCTGACCAAGGAGATCGAAGCTGCACAAGACTTCTAAATTTTAATTCTAAATCTAGAATTAAAATATTATCTTCTTTTATATATAGGAAAATACTTCTAGATCATGAAGGGCTTTACTGAAAAACAGGAAAAATGCTCATTTTTTAGATTGGGAAATTGAAGCAAGCTAGAAAACGGTGATGCTCCAGTAATCAAAGCATCTGTTTTTTGAAGTTTGAGTACTTTCCCTACTGAATCATACTGATAAATAAATGAGAGCTTATTACCATCTTTGTGTTACCACTCTTGCATGATCATTTGCTCTGTGAATTCTATTAAGCAACATTTAACACAGAGCAAAATCAAAATCCCTCAGGTCTATCCCTACCAAGGATCCAGCACAGAGTTTGAACTATTACCAGTGGCACTGTGAGCAAATCATTTGTGCCAACAGATCTAGGTGGCTGGGTGTATCATTTTTCTGCTCCCTCACTGACTGAATGATCATATTAGTATTGCAAGCATAAATACTATCCTTCACTTTTGCCAATATACTGCCAATGCTCATCAAGCTTGAATATAGAATAAGGTGGAAACAAAGCAAAACTGATTTTATTTAAAACGTGGGCAAATATTTGCAGAAACTATTTTGCATTATTTTTCTCCTCTGTTCAGCATTCTCAGTTCCCAGTGGTATGACGAGAGTTTGAAACACAGAATGTCTCCCAGAGGTGCTCAGCAATTTGCAAGAACAGCCCCACAGCTAATATCTTTTTGGTTCAACAGCTTCAAAATAAATTAAAATATTTCTGGTTTCTACTGGCACTGATAAAGATTGAATAGATAGGAGCTATTTGAGAAAGTTATTAGGAGGGCCTGTCTTGCTGAGTTTTATTTCTTTTAGGACAAGTTTATCAGGCAGTATGTCAATGTTTTATTTCTTTTCAGGACAAATTCATAGGGCAGTATTTTAATGATTGGCATAATTGTGTATTAATTGACAGTTAAAAAAGAAAAAAAAAGGACTCTCTAAATAATCTCTTTGTAGACTGATTAACTGTGAAAATTTTCTGTATAAACTGCAACTCAGCTATGTTTAGTACACAGGCTATCCACTGTGCAGGGAGGAATATTTCTGTTGCAAAAAAAGTGGTGTATATTCCAAGGTACTTGCAACCATTGACTGGTGGACTAGATGTTTAATTGAATATATTAAAGGAAATGGGCAAGATTCAACTGTAAAGAAAACTTTATTTTATCAATTTTTTCAGAAATTTGTGAGGACAAGACTGGGTAGGTGAATTCAGGCATTTTGGTATGATTTTGTACTGAGTGTACAATGGATTATAGGTTGCGACTATAAAGAATTAGAGGCCATTCCACCAATAATTACTCTCTATGACTCATAGATATCAGAATGAAGGCATCAATGTGATGCAATTTTTACTGAAATACTGAGAAAACAAACTCAAGACACATGCTAAGGGAAAAAAAATTCAAGAATATCATAGCAGAGTGATTACTATTTTTAGTTTTACAGAATTTTGTGCATCCCCTACAGTTCTTTTTCCCTTTCATTTACTGTAAAACTTGTAGGGATAAGATACCAGATGTCACAGATTTGAAGTTTTCCTTATAAAAGAGTTAATTTCTGCATGAAATCAAACCTCAGTGTAATGTTTATGTAAACACACCCCAAACTTCTTGTGATTGAGCAGGTCTGGAAAGCTGAAGTTAAATGTGCTGTGAAAAGGATGGGATGAATGCTTTAGCCAGGCTTTTCTTACTGAATACTCATGACAACTCAAAGTGCCCTTGTGTTTGCTGTCAGAATTTGCCCAACATATTTTTCCTGCTTTTGTTTGTTTGTCTCCATTAGGTTTCTGATTAAAAGATTGATGTTGATATTAAGTCTGCAGTATTCAACTTTTAGGTGTTGGTTAGATATGACTGATCAGATAAATTACATATTTTTCAATTTCTCTGGTGCAATGAGTCACTTTTTATAAACACTCACAACCAAATTTATTAATATTTATTTAAATTACCAATTGTCAAATAGATTCTGACTATAAGCATATTAAATTCCTTTCTTTTTAATTGTGGAGATCTAGCTCTCTAATTTCAGGCCTACAAGTACTAAAAGTGCAGTCTTCCCATTGCAGAACAGGACTCTGTTTTATTGATTTTTTTTCTTCAGTGTAAATTCCCAAATCCAGGTGCAGAGGCCTGAAGTATTACAACAATATTTTTCTTCACAACCCTTCCAATAATATCCTCAAAATACCTTCTCCAAAGCCTATTAACAGAAGCCCTAATTTTGACCTACTCAAGAATTAATCCAGCTATTAAAATTGCTAAAATATTTGCCTGTTTAATAAAGCACTCTTGAGGTTAATAATCTGCAAATCTGACCTACTCATCATTACTATCTTTGCTATTTTTGCTGAGTTTGTCGAGTCTATTTTTTATTTCCAGGAGTGGAGTTTGGTAGCATTTTATCTACAATATAGGTGCTTAAAAGAGCTTCTCTACAGAAACGCATCTTGTATCTATTTAAGGATAATGTTCTGAGCATTGTGATACATGTCAACTTTGCTAGAATATAATATAAGGTATAAAAAACAGATTATCTGCAGAAAAATGGCTCCCAGAGGGAAGTAGAAATAGCACAGCTTGAAATGCCTTGTGCTTTGTAATGTCCTTAGCCACCAGCAAGGCAAGTGTCCTGTGAAAAAGACAAATGCCTGACTTCATGGTATATGCAAGGATGTAGCTCAGGAGGGTTTGTTGGATAAATATGAAAACACAAGTGGGAATTGGTTCTTCTCTCACAGCACCCCTAATGGCATAGGACTGCGGGGGAATAATCCTGACTGGGATCTGGATAAATAAGAGTGATGACTTATGTTTTGCTTAAACCCATAACTTGAGGGTAGGAAGATGGAAGGAAAGAGAGCCCATGCTTTACTCAGAGGAAATCAGTACAAATTTTTCCTACAAAGTTGGGAAAACAGGATTTTACTCTCAAGTTTATAGAACTGAGGCCAATAGGGAACTCTACCAAAGGCATTGTACACCTTTCCCTGTGGGGCAATCCCTTAAATTTTCTCTTTTTTTTGTCATCCTTTCTCTATCCTCAATTTATTCTGATGGGATCAGGTATAAACAGTAAAACTAGGCATCAGTTCAGTTATATTGAAAGACATTAAAAAATATATTATTTATATCTGTTGAACCAAGTTTAGTCAATGACTTGCCAACTAAGTTTTAACTTGACCCAGCTAGAAGCTACAGACTGCCTACAGGAGCGAAGTTGGATAAGCACTAACAACTTCAAATCTTTATTTGCATTCATCAGTGAACAATAACAACTTCTGAAAAGCAACATGCTTTGCACAGATGTAAATCACCAGGAAAGTTTCAGGTCAAAATGGGGTAAGGGTTTTCTCACATGGTAACATCCTGCTTATCCTCTAAGACAGTCAAAACCTGTACTTATTGTAGTGGCATTGGCACAAACGCTCCATCATTACTTTTTTTTTTTTTTTGCTTGCTGAAAATTCCATTCCAGATAAGTATGTTTTATATCAAGATGAGAAGTTTCTGAGGTGTAGAGTGTCTTGGGAATGCACTGAGGGTAAATACTGGTAGATCAGTTTTTAAGATGGCTTGCTCTGCGTGTGCATGAGAAAGAGAGTGAGACAATGTGTTTCTTCTATACAACTATGTCCACCCAGAGATGTAAGACTTGGTTTGTTACTGCTTTGCATTTTGCATGTTATATTTTTGTGCCAGGAATAAGATATAAAGTCTACTAAATGCTACCAATTCAGAAAAGTAGTGTTTTACCTACTTCCCTGGTATAGGTGTTCTTATGAGCTCCAAAGCAATTGTGACTCCAGTCTGTTAAAGGCATGCCATTAGCTTTATAGCCATAAACCATGCTGAACAGCAATGAAAAGTTGTGAATACCTAGGATGAAGGACATGACAAATTCCCACTATTACTACAAGAAAAACAGGAGAAAAACTATCGCCAGCAAAATGCAAACAAACAAACCCAATCTTATTTTATAGTTGAGGCAAAAATAAAGCTTTAGGAATTTCTTCTGGGGAAATTGAAGTACATGTGACCCAATATTCTCATACAGCAACACAAGAACGTTCTCTGTAATGACTGAAGCCCAGCATCCTAAACAGCTTTATCAGGTTCAAGTTAAATGTCTTTACTAATTACACCAAGTTAGGGCCATTTAAGAATTTTAATATTGAAATGATAGGATGAGCAAGAAAGAAGACATCAAGCTCTTTTTCTTTATTTCAGTATTTTATAGAGCAATTCCAGTTTTGTGTATGGAAAGATTTCAATATAACAAAAGAAATCACACATTTTACATGGCTGTTACTAGTTGGGTAAAATGAAGGAACTTAATAGGAGCAAATCCTTATGATGGGGCTTAATAAAGCTGCAAAATTTAAGACATTTAAGACTCTAGATAGCTGGAAGAAATCTCTGGTTTCCCATGAAGGAAGATAGCATCAGTCCTGAAAGGTCTTTTTCACCACTCCTACTTGGTTCAATAATAAGAGGGATGGACTTACAAACTGATGTTTTGAAAGTTTACCTCTGCAGCTTTTAATTAAAATGTATAAAATTATGTAATTAAATCATTTGGTGGTGCAAAGGACATATCTGTGACATACAGCAATGTAAACTTTTTCTACTGCATGAGTATATGAGAATGAAGAAAAGTATTTGCAAATCCTGAGTTTCTTTAACGTCTATACTCTGTGACTTTCTATACTCTTAGATTTTAGTTTATTTCCTTTAAAGGTAACATTGCCAGTTTAGGTGATGTTCAATGGGTTTGTATAAAGAAAAGTCAGAGATTAAGATATCTCAAAGTCAAAAGTTAGCAGAGATAAAGGTAGAAAGGAATAAAAAAACTCTAATGTATAAACATAGAGTAGACAAAAGCATAAAAAGATGACAGGTGAGCAGAAGAAAAAGCTTACGAAAAAGCTAATTTTGGAAAGGAAAAAACTTTGTTTAAACTTAGTGTGAGTTTCACTGTCCAGCTGAATAGCATCATTGATATTAAACATACAAAGGAATAGTGCTATATGTGAACTTCTTTCACAGTATAAACTTTGAGTAGTGTTTTACTTTGTTATTGTAATGGGTAAAATGAGCAGATATCTCCATTTCTACAAGCTTAATCTCTTCCAGGTTGTGCAGAACTTTGTCTGTACAAGTCTGTCCCATACTGTACATCAGAGAGGTTTGCACTTGTGATTTGAGTTGTGCTAAGACAAAGAAAATTAATAGCTATTTAATGAGTCATATAGTTTATAGGGGTCAGGTTTTGTCTTAAATTTAAATTATATAATTGGAAATTTCAGATTTATTTCTTTTCCATTCTTTTTAGTCTGTCTCCAAATCAAGAAAATCCATATTCCTGTGGAGGGTCAAACAGTTTTCACTATGCTCAGGGGTGGCTTAAGATTATAGTGGAAGTTACAAAATTATTGGCAGCTGTTTGTATTATTATTCTTATAATCAGAATGAATATTTTAAGTTTCCAGTTTTAGGATTGCATTCTCCAATATGGCAAAATTTATTGTGTCATTTAAGCTTTTTCATGTTGTTTTTTAACAAGTTATTTCTTTAGACTCTGGGGAGAATTGGAATTGAACTCAGCAAAGAATAAAACGAGTCCATACTTACACTTATTGAAAACAAATCTGTATTAAAAATTAAGAGTGAGAATTCCTGGAAGACCTTACAGGCTTTAGTTATCTATTATAAATTTAAAAGGAGATGAGTGCCAAAGACTCTCAGACTCCCTTAAGAACTCACCTTTTAAAATCCTCTTGAAGGCAAGAAAAATGTCAGAGGAAATGTCCAACTCCTTTACCACAGAGCTAAAGACATCTGATAGTTAACTTCATGTCCATCACAAACAATACTTTTTACTGCTTTATGAAAGAAACACTGGAGAAAAAGAAAGATGATATTGGACATTTTGGAGAAAACTTTGCCAAAACAGCTGTGAACTGGGGACTGTTTACTTATGAATAGGCACAGGTTGTTTTAAATATTTTGTGAAGTGTGGTAAATTATATAGTGATCACAGTGATTACAATTTCTAACAGCACTTAAAATGAGGAGCAGGAGATGGAATGAGCAGAACTATCTGTCTGGTGAGGCAGATAGTGGAACCCTTCCATGAGTTTCCACCTTTCCCTATCTGATTCATACTATTTCTGGTGTTAAGTACTTCTCTGAACTGTGTAGCTAAAGAGCATTTGCAATATGAGGAACAGTCAAGCATAATGCATTGGCTGACTTATTTTGCAGAAATGTCTTGGTCTTTTTTGCCAAAACTTGCATAGAGAATTTATCTGAATACATATACTCCTTATTTTCAGAGTTAAGTGCTTAAGTTTTTAAAGAATGACCCGAATCTATTCTAATCAATGGAGGACTTTTCTTCTACTTCAACCAACTTAGGATCAGTGATCAGTGATCATTTTCCAAAGGAAAAAAAAAAAAGAAATCAAGAGTTTCCTTCTCTTAAACCCCAAAGGTCATTTGTACTAAAATTGGAATTAATTCATCCTCCTTGAGTTTAGAAATGTATTTGTGATTTTCTATCCATCACACACTTCAAGGTTACCATGAGACTTGTTAATATATACAAGGAGACAAAATGCCTGTTGTGGCAGAAAAAGAAGTGTATTATTTTTTTTAGCATTCGTTTATGGATACAGGTGAAAACCGGGCACAGATTTACCATCAAATGAGCTACCCAGAAGACATATTAATTGGAACCACAAATTTAAGTGAGCAATATAAAATACATGCTGTGAGCCAAACCTGAATTCATAATAGGAACTCTTTCCACTGCAAAAACTGAAATCTAAGAATGAAGCCAATTCTGTTAGAGAACCTAAATTTATTTTATAGCTCACAGCTATCAAACTCTCAGTTCATGTAAAGCATTGCAATTCCATGGATTTTACTGGAGCTATGCAGTTTATACTACCCAAAGATCTCACTTAGAAGTGTAGCTGGTAAAAGCAGCACAGATGTAAAGTACTGTATGCTGGTAAAAAACTCCAGGAAAGTTACTAGCAATCCATTCAGAATATTGAATGTACCCAAAAAACATAACTTCCTAGAAAATCCTAGAAAATTACAAAGTTTTCCTTTTGCCTGTTGCTGTATCTGTAGGGACAGAGGCTTGTTATGATTCATTTCTGGAGGTGGTTCAACCCATGTGTCAGAGATACACCTTAGGTGATCTGCTGTCAGGGTTAGGCTTGTATCCCTTCAAAGGAGATGATGTTCTGTAAATATTGTGTCTTTGGTAGCCATTGTTGTTGTTACCGTTGTCAGGAGAGCTAATAAAACCGACAAGTGGAAAGAACTCGTCCGCCTCAAATAACTGACTGTTGGAACCCCTTCATGCACCTTGTTCCTGCCCTTTGTCTTGGGCATGGCCATCTCTTAGTTCTCGTGATTAGTCTGTTGACAGGCAAGTAATGCAATATCAGTTCTACTCCTGATAGGTGGAAACAAACAGAGTGGGGTTTTAGCACTCAGTAATGTAACTTAGAACACAATGAGATCTCAATCTGGCCTTCAGCACTTGCATCTTGCCAGAAGACATATAGAGGCAGGATTAACTAAGCCCTTTTCCAATTAACATCTAAGTAGAATAGGGGAAACGTTCTGAATGGAAGATTAGGAAAGTTGTCTGAATTTTTCCTTATGCCCTGCTCAGGAAAAAAGCAAGGCATGCTCAGTAAGCCTTATAATGCATTACTAAATGAGGCCCCATCTGGTTGTTCAGGTGAAGTGCACGTTTTAATCCCAGACAGATTCCCAGTGTGGCTGAACTACGAGCCATGCTGCTAGGAGAAGCAACAGTGACAGAATATGCATAATAATATTAATGGTAGGTAAATACACCTCATGAGATAATTAGCTGAAAGTATAGGTGTCACGATCCGCTTATAGGAAGTGGGGGTCGTGAGGGTTCGTTACACCGACCTCAGAGTGCAAAAGCAAAGAGAACGAGGAAAATTTGGTCTAAATCAATCACAATGCACTTTATTGCGTGTTAAACACTAAATTATGCGATAGAGGGGGATAGATATAAGAAATAAAGTATAGAAAGAGAGAGAGGGGGAGGGTTATAGCTACCAACGGCGAGGCGGAGTCCTCGTAGTCCGTCGTCGTCGTCGGGGAGATCTCCAAGGGGTCTTCTTTGAGAGTCTGTTTTTTGTTCTTTTGAGAGTGGGGGGCAGACAGCCAGGGGATTACAGCAGCGAGGGGCTCGCAGCCAAGAGGGGAGGAAATAATGCTCATTGTTTTAAGTCAACCAGGTGCACAGAACAGGTACACACACAGTATGTCCCGCGCCGCTCCTGCCGCTTTCACAGCAGGATCGACACGACTCGCCGACTCGGCAAACAGGTACCAGTTCACGTTGTGCTCAGCATGCCTCCCACCTCAGCCAGGCCCAGGCTCTGCACAGTCACTCTCTGTAGATGATCGGGAGACAGATGAAAGGTCTTCGGGCCGACTCTTACGGGTAATGATGACTCAGCAGATATCCACAGTGTACTACAGCTATATCCTGTGCGGATTTTAGCCATACTTAGAGCCAGGGCTATGCTATTACTGCTATATATCAGGACTTTATAGTTTAAAAACAGTGTTTTGTGCTTTATAATTTTAACTTAAGTTTGTTTGGGGAAGGTGGCAAAAAACGAATAAGTTGTTTTGCTGTATTAAGGCTCAATATTTGGATCTATAGAATTCCTGTATAAAACCTGTTCAATTGTTTTGTTCATAGGGAAACAATCTGTTGTTGACTCCAATACCTCACCGTACTTAAAACCGCCTGGAAGGGAAAACTTAGTGGCTACGATCTCTTACTGTTGAGTGTCTTTTTAACTGACAGTGCAATGCTGCCCCATTCAGTTTTGAAAACACCTGTCACTTTTTTTTTTAATGTACTCTTTTTTCCTTGCACCACATTTGTTTTAAAGCTAAATGATTTGACAAGTCTGTACCATTGGGAGCTTTACTACTCACTTCAAGGGGAACACAGCTGAGATCTGTATAGATCTTTACGTTGGCTTGAATAGACTTTAGATGAGTACCTCTGGTTTCACATTATACTCAGCTGTCAGTCTTGAGTGAAAATGAAAAAATGCAACTCCCTCAGGTGAAAAAACCAGAATTGTGTTTTTCTTGCATCTTCACTACACTCATGGACAATGCCTAGTTGATACATCTTTGTGTAAGTGTTTCTTGTAAATGAAAGCCATTACATTTAAAAAGCAACCCTTCCATAACCTTGAACTTTCAGTATATGACTTACCATGTTATCAAAACTGTTGTGTCTTAAATTATGATCAGCTGTAGAACTTCACAGGAGTTGTGCCTTGCATGTCTTGGCAAAGTATAAAGAAAATTCATGTGAGTGGGTTTTTTTAGAAGGTTCTTCTGTTGTATGTCACTTTTCACTCCATAATTCTATTTCTCCTCTTCCTTGGAGAGGAAGGGCATATTTTGCAATTATCACAAGAGCCTCATGAATGGTCTATACCTGATTAAGTATTCCACCTCTTCAGGTCTGCAATAAACTTGAAATAAAACTCACATGATATATTTCAGTATTTTATAAAAAAATGTTTAACAGTTCTTGTTGAAAAATAAACCAAAATTTTTTCTTACATACTCAAGTCTTCTTTTTCTGCAGAAATTAGATAATGTTCCCACATACACACCATACATAAATACATATAATAAAAACCTTCCAAATTTTCTTGGAGAAATGATGTTTACAAATTGATTTCAGTTAAAAGTAATGAAGGCAATTAAACAGCAAAGAGTTCTGAGATTCATTTTAAAAATTTCAGCTACTTTCCTAAGAGTTAGGGAATGCATTATAGGCATTCAATTCTTAAGCATTTTTTTTTTGTCCTTGTCTCAGGGTGGGGAATACCTGAGCATAATAAACAGGTACAGTTGATCTAACCTTAACTGTCTTAAAAGGCCAAAAGTAGGAGATAGTCATACACAACTCTCTACTATAGTATTACTTAGACAATTTAAATCAATCTTTATGGTTGAGATATGTACAATTTGTTTACTGAGCTTTACGTTTTTATCTTTCTAAAGATTTTATGACTCCTTACATTTTTAACTTACGACATGACAACCAAGGTTCATTTGATTTGTCAGCTGAATTGTGTTTCAGAAGACTCAGTATTTCTGGCAAATTGGTGCTTGATAGAGTTAAAAACAAACCAAAAAACCTGAAAAATCAGCTCTTGACTGCAAAAATGCAGCTAAATTTTCAGCATCTGGAAAGAAAATCAAAACCTTCCTGGGAAGAATTAGCACAGCAATAATGAGCGTAACAGCAAAGCATAATGCATAATAAGACATGTTTTGGTCTTGTGTCATTGAACATTATCTCCACTTCAGAGGTAATGTGTAAGAAACAGTATCTTTTTCCACATACCACTAACCTGTAAAAAGTGAACATGCAACTTTCAATTTTCCCTGACCGTCTGGCTACTGAAATCCCTGGTAATAGAGACAGTGAAATCCAAGACATGGCAAGTTTCCATCTGAAATCTAGTGGGACCAAAACCTAAAAGTTGCTTCAGAAATGCTGCCTGTGTTCATATCTGTTTCTTTCAATGACAACATTGCAGGGCTCAACATTACCCTCTCATTCTTTTTTGTTAGTATCCATCAGGTAAAGGACATTCTGACTGGATTGCTGCTGGTGTGTAATGTATGACCAAGAGGCCATCTTTCCAGAGACGGAATATTTGGTCCAGCTTTTAAAACCACAAAGAACTCCTTAACGTGAACTTCACATTCATGTTTTACTTAGATGATCCCAGATACTATGAATCTCTTCCTATTATGGATAATTCAAATATCCAAATTCCTATGTCATAAAACTTCAAATCCGTGCCTTCTACCTCAAGATAACATTGCAGAAAATTAATATCAAGATCTAGCCTAGCCCCTTTCATTTACTTAAATGAAATAGGACAATCTGTTCAATTTTCAGAGGTATGCTACAGGTAGAATGTCCAGGTGGATGTCAAATAGTAGACAAAAGTCAGTGACTTATGAATAGTTTCATTCATTAGTCTACAAGCACTTTAAAATAATAAAGACAAACATAATTTTACAGCTGGAGAAACTAAAGTCTGAAGGTAAATGCTCTAGTCACTGTTACTGTAGTGTTAGTATAGGAGAGGTTCAGGTCTGGAAACAAAAACCAAAGCTGGACTTAAATAGCTTCTTGGATCTCAAGTAGAAAACATGTCAAGTACTGCTGCGGTGACCCAGCCCACTCTTGGGCTGTACATCAGGGAGGACATCTAGTGGGTGGATCTCCCAGCCATGGGTTCTGCCTTCAAGGGCGGATCTGAGAGGGAGACAAGGGTTTTCCCTCTCCACCCACTGGGTGTGGCTCCAAGGCTCATCTCCTCTCTTGTTTCTAGAACCCTCCTGATTCCTAAGTTGTCTATTGGTTAAGTTAGCTTATGTTTAATAATAGATTCATTGTTTCTTTAATTAATGTCTGGAAAGTTCTGTTCTGTTTTCCATTGGTTGATTTGAATAAGTTCCTCCTCTTGTTTTCTGTAATTGGTTGTATGTCATTGTATGTCTTTTTCTTATTGATTATACCCTTGTACCTCCCATTCTCCTCCCCCTGTATAACTTCCTTTTGCAACTGCCAGTGGGCGCCATTCCATCACCATTCCTAGCCAAGTTACTTGGCTAGGTTCCCTGAGCTCTGCCCAGGGGCCGAATGGCTCCCTGAGTTTCCCGGGCTTTGCCTGGGGAGCCGAGCGGGTTCCAGTTCCTTGGGCTTTGCCCGGAGGCTGAGGCCATTCTATTAGATCTGGCTCCAGGTTGCTTCCCTTCGTGTCTCCCTGTTCCCCCTAACCTTTGAGGCAGGAGAATAAAGACGTGGACTAAAGCAACATAAGAGAGCGCCTCCTTCGTTCTCTGCCTCTGCCGCTGCAGCCTATCAGCCTGACTCCGCCAGCCCATTAGGGCTCGCTGGCACCAAGCTTTCTGGGCGAGCTGTGGCTCCCGAGAGCAACCATCTCGGCTTCTTTTGCTTCACCCCTCCAATGCGACTGTCGAGTGTCCATGTGGGAGGGCAGAGGCTATGTCACCTGCCAGGCTTACCGGGCGGCCTGGGTCAGCACGGCAAAGTACTACATGTAAAAAGTTGTAAGGTATTTATTTAGTTTACTGTCTTTTGCTTAAATGTCGTGGCAGGAGAGATTATTTCAAGTGGTCTTACTTAGATGACAGACTCTTGTGAAAGAATTTTGAGTTACCATGGTCTTGCATCATAGTCTGTCTGTTCATTTTGTAATTTCTGTATCTTGTTAGATTTGCTTCTGTTGCATGAATCACACCCCCACAAGCCACTCCTCAGAAACTCTCCTTGTGCCCTCTCTCACCTTCTGACATTCAGCACAGTCCATTACTAAGAGGACAGACCTGCTGATTTTGTGTAAAGCAAAATAGGAACCTAAATGCTAGGTAGGAGGCTAATGAAATAATGAAAAACACAAGAAACTGAGGTGAACTGAAATAAGTTTATCCAGCCAATAACCACATTTGACCAGCAAAAATGAACTCTGAGAAAAAGATTTAAGTCTGTGGCTTAATTACTGCTGTGATTTCATGGTAGATTAGATTAAACGTCTATGTGGAATTATATGTGGTATTATCAGAAAAGATCAACAGCCACCTGTTTCAAATGGTGCTGACTCTAAAGAAGTGACCTTGACTGTGGCAACTGATACACAGTTCTGCCAGACTGCATAAGATGCTCTGCTAAGGATCCAAATCTTCCAGATTGCCTTAAATTTATTTCAGATATGACTCAGTCTCAAAGTAATTTAAAAATGGGTTAGTGATTTTGAAATAAATTAGCTTTCCGTGGTTCGGAGTGTTGTTTCACAACAGGCTCTGCACAATTGTTAATCATATAGATATTAAAAAAATTAAGTTGTTTACAATAAGTAGAAGGCTGGGCAGAGATTTACTGTAATAACAGCCCTGAAAAGACTTTCAGAAATGTATTTGCTTTGACACAAATCACAGTTGTTTGTCCATTGCACTTTCCATGTAAAGTGTACCCAGGGACTAAAAAGAAACATTACAATCCAGTAAAGAAACAATGCTAAATGCTAAATATCTCATTAAGAATTAATTCACAGTCCCTAATGAAAATTGAAATTGCCTTGACAGGAATCTGGGTGAAAGAAACACTTCTAATTGTTAATGCCAACAACAAAATTAAATAAATGCCTGCACAGAGAGTGGTATATCAACTTTGGAATAACTATATTTATCAGGATTTGTTTTTTCATGAGGCAGATTGTATTTAATATGTAGGTTCCCATCACCATGATGTACCTTCACATTGTAGGTCTAGAGAGCATGTTGCAGGATGAAGCTATAAATTTATTAAATAGAGTGTGTTTTGTGACAAAGTAGATCATCCAGTCACAGAAAAGAAGCAAGTACTTGGCTTTAGGCAACAAAACATCGATACCCAAAGGAGTACTTGCAAGCAGTCAGTTTGCAATAACACAGGCTAGAAGTTGCTTGTGCAGAATAATCAGCAAGTAGTTGGGAGGAACAAACAAATGGTAGCAATCATTGTCCGCTCATAGGTAATTACCATAAGAAGAAAAAGAGCTAAAGTAATTGAATAAAATGTACATAGATTGTTTACTCAGCTCTATTAGCAGCAAGCAGCACGCTCTCATTAAAACTAAAAGACGAGGAATAAAACATTGCTTAGAGGTTCAGTGAAACAGGGGTATTGGTTTCCACAACATTACCTGGCATTTTAAAGAACACTAGCAGGAAACAGGAATTCAAAAGGACCCTATAAATACTTTTGCAAGTTGACTTATTCTGTACAGATTAGATACTATGAGTTGAATACAGTTCCCTCTCTCAAAGTTTTCACTGAAATTTAGGCAACAGTTTAGATTTGGATTTCACTCCTTCTGATGTCAAGAGCAATCTGCTTTTTTCTTTGATAAACCTTAGCACCAGGAAAAGAGATAAAAACACTAAACTCTGGTCAGAGCAGCAAGAAATTTTTGAAGGTAATTTTTTAGGAGAAAGTCTTTTGGAGTCATGTTAATTTTTTGAATGCGTTTCTGCTTCTGCATTTTTTAAATATTTTTTTGTGTCTATATTTTCTTTTTGTGATAAGGGAACTTAATTTTTCTTAATCTTTCTTTAAAGAAATTTTTCTTGGTCTAAATGAATCTTCCCATTTACCCTTCTAAAATTTGTCAACTAATTCAAGAAATGTCTTCTACAAAATAATAAAAGAACAACTGAATAAGTCAGTGTCTCTTTACTCATATAGACAGTCTGTAAATATATCACTTCCCTCAGGGCTGTAGGTAAGCAGGCATTAGAGAAGTGATCGGGCTATAAGACTGCTTTTTTTGCTGCACCATTCATTCCACTGGACAGACTGTCCTTAACAGGCCAAGATTGTAATTTGTAGTTCAGTTTTACAGATGCTACCTATAGTTTATATGCACACATATAAATATATGTGTGCATATATGTTCATATACACGCATGCAGACATACTTTCATTGATATCCACTTTTGTGTACTTATTCTAGTCTGGTTTTTTCTCTTCTCTGATGCAACTCTTCCTTTGTTTGAGCATTTTAAAGATACTTGTTAACTTGATGACAAAGCTAAATTCAGGTCCAACCCAAAATCTTCCAGTATTGGCTAAGATTAAATCTGAACTGCAACTTTGCCTTTCAAGACAGTCTTTACATGTATGTCACATACCTTTCTCAATTTTTAAACAACATACACAACAAAGGCATCCTTAAAATCACTTTTACATTAGTAGCGCATACAACTGAGCCCACAGGGAAAGAACCTTATTTATTATTTACGTTATAGTAGCACACCTTGTGTAAGGCTCTGTCCATAGAGACAGGCAAACAGCCGGTTCCATTGATTTCCTGCAGCATTCCCACGTACAGGTTTTCAAAACCCCCCCAAAGGGCTGTATGCTGATGTCCAAAGTAAAAGAGCAAGGAAGTGATATCTGGCTATATACCTTGGTGTTGCAAGCAGTACTTAAGCTGTGAAACGCATCATGGGGCAGAATTCTCTAAAACTGGCTTGAAAAGTTAGGTCTAGACCTGGAAATAGCTTATGGACATCAATTTAGTGTGCAAGCTAATTAGCCCAAATAAGAGAGAAGCCTAATTAGCTAGGACAGTACTCCCTACTAACTATACATATCATTCTTATGATGTTTCCGTGTAGATCACTGCTGCTCACAGTTTTCAGATTTAACCTACTTTTGCTCCCAGTGAACACTGGTATGGGCTTGGATCTAGCAACTGCAGTAACAAAAAATGCTTTAATAAGTCTGATGTTTTTTCCTAGTTTTACCGTAAATATGTTCTCTGAATTTAAGAATCTCATCTTTCTTTTCGCGATTTTAGTGCTCAGAATCAGTGTGAGAGACAGAATTCATAATTCCAAAAGTAATAGGAGGTTAGAAGAAGAAAAGTGCTATATTTATGTGAAGGGATGCTTCCCTTGAGAGTGAAGTAGATTTCAAATTCTTCATAAAGAAAAAGAATAAGCAACTTATTTTTTTCCTGACCCACCTCTAGGAATGGAAACTTGGGAAGTGCCTGGAAAAAATACAAATAAGCACTTAAACATTAGGCACAATAAGCAAAATTGATACTGGTAACTGAAATATTGCACTTGTCATGTTGATTTGACAGGACAATGAGATATAAAGGAAAAAGAAGCATAAGAAAATAATCTCATATCAGGCATGAGGAAAGTGAAGGAAAGGACAAGGAAAGGATTTGTCTACTCCAGGGCTCAGGAAAAACTGATTCTACTGGTGAAGCAGCACTGCGTGCAACAGAGATGAGCTGATTCTTATTGTCTTAGGATATCCAAGGCTGATACTGCTATCATTTTCCTTCAGTAGAGGAGAAAAACAGGAAGGTGAGCTGTCCCTTCTCACTGGAATTTTTCTTTTTTTCTTCAAACTAATTTCTTAAAAATCAGAGTTATTTACCAGCAGGCTCACCTCCAATCTTCTCCAACTCCTCTTTGTTATCCCATAGCTCTCAAAAGGAGAAAGACTAAAATGTGAGATGAACAGTAAGATTAAAAAGGCTTCTGGGTATCAGTTCCACTGCTACTAAGGGCAAGAGGACATGGGTTTATGGACTGAAGGTCAGTTCAGTATTTTCTCCAGAGGAGCCATTTCCTGGAACATAAACATGTAATTTAAAGTATGTTGTATCAGCAGCATTTTTGGGGCCTGATCCAGCAGCAATAATTGCAGGTTTCCAGGCGACGTGGCCTTTGGGTTCTCATTAGTGCAAAAGGGGTTCAATTGCATGGTCATTTGCACTTCTGCTCTGTGTGATCAACCTTTGGAAGCTCACCTAACCAGCAAGAGTCTAATATGCTGCAAACCTGGGGGCACAAGTCCCCTACTTGCCTCCTGCCATCACTGTATTCTGCCGAGTTGCTGCCACACTGTTTGAGGAAGAAAACCTTAAGTGAAAATGGTGTTTCTGTTTTCAGTGTTCTGATATTATCTCTGATGAGCTCTATTTATCCTTTATCCTGTGTAATGCTTGTGAAGAAAATTATGCGGTCAAAGGAGAAAGCATTTGCTTTGAGTTCTTATCCATTGTGTAAGACTGGGGGTGAGATGTGGAAAGAGAAATTAGTAATATTGAGTCCAAAATCAGATAATTGCTAGGTAGGATAAAAATGCTGAAGTTACCATTACCAATGTTACCATTTTCCTCTATGGGATGCACATTGTCTGCCATGTGGCTTGGAATTATATTCAGCTTACTGTTCACTTATTCGCAGCGTAACTGTATTCATTTAACAGACCCTATTTTTTGCTATTAAAGAAACCCCTTAAAATCCCTCTTCCCTCCCCAAGTGAGTTTTACAGCTAAGTTATTTCTGTGCTTAGTCACATTCTTTCAAAGCTTAAAGTGTCTGCTGGACCCAAACACCATCAGCTGTGTATAGGGAGTGCATACACATGCATTTAGACACACACCCACATACATATGAAAATGCATTACTCATTCAGATATATCTCCATGCATTAAAATACATTTTTACATGTAAGTGCATAAACACAGAACTTATTGTGCCTCTACCTTCAATTCTAATAAGTAACATAAACTATTTGGTAAACTTTGTGTCTTTATCAAACTGCAGAGACACAGACTGAATTCAGCCATAGCATATGTGTATATACGTACATGCACGTGTGCATGCGCATGGGTATGTGAGTGTGTGTGTGCCTATAGACACACAAGAACAGTCTCCACAGTCTTCTTAATTTGTGAAGCATGCTTTCCTGTTAAGGCACTATGAACAGCAAATGAAGCAGAAAGCACCCAGTACTTCGCAAGTCAGATGCTATCTTGAGGCTCCTAGGATTTCTTAATTGAGTAGGGTGAGGTCAGGAGCTAAAATGACTGAGCAGCAATGATGTGTGCAAAAACATTTTTTGCTGCTTCAATTTCCTTTCCTGACATCCAGGAAACATCTCTCAGAGAAAGAAGAAAACCTTTAGAGTATCACCAGTGCAGGAAGACAGGACTTTACACTGAACAGTTGAAAGAATAAAGAATGTATCCCATGCAAAGATTTATGCAAGAGAGCACAGGCAACATTAGTGTACAATTGTGAAATCAGGATACTGGGCTTATTTCAGCTCCTGCCCCAAATATGCAGTGTGATCACTTTATCTTTCTTCATCCCTTTGTCTTCCAATTAAATTGGAAATGCTTTGTTGCAGGCGTTGAACTCTGTACAGCTCCAAATAAAATCAAGACTCAAGTCAGTAAGAGGGCAACTGAAAATATTTGGATAAATATCATAGGTATGTAAAACAACAGTCAAATCTATTGATGCCTCACATGATTATTAACCTGAAATGAGAAGTAATGCTGATTAAGATGGATTTTACATATCCAGTGAGCAGTATTCTCTTAGGTTCATATCAGAAAACAAGTATTATACTTTGTGTATTCTTGTTGGTTTTAATTTGACTGGTAGTGCATAAACTATTATATAAATATGTGCCCAAACAGACATACATCATGAGCCATCAGCATGACCTTTCTCCGCATGCCAGTTTCGTCTTCGTTTCCTCAGTCTTCAGGACCTTTTGTGGGTGTCCTTTGAACCTGATAACTCAGAAATGGAATTAGAAGTCTGCTTTTAGTTTAAATCTAGAACTGCACATATTTGAAATTACATTTTCCGTAAATTTTACAAACTCTACACTTTCATGATGGATAATGCACTCAATGAACAAAAACATTTGATTACTTCTTAAAACTTGAAATATCTTGAGGAAAAAGCAGTATTAACAGATACCTTCTAAGAATTTAATTGTTAATTTACCTCACCGAATGTGTGCCAGGCGACTATAATGTCTCCATACTTAGCAGAATTACTACAATTTACATGACTCTGCTATGTTCTTTCTTCCCAGATTGTACCAGAACGTTCTCTGTTTCTCCTTCTATTTTTTTTATCTTAGACACATCACAGTGTCTAAGTTCACATCTACTTCCTCTTTTATCTGCTTTTGTTCCCCAGGTCCAAGATCCCTATTTCTCCATATCCTTATAATACCGTCAATTCCATCTTGATTTTGCTGATACCACACAATATCCAGTTCCTGCTTAACAGCTTGGCCACCAATTGAAATTTGATTGACTGGCTGAGGACAGATAGGACTGAATAAGCTGTTATTTAAATCTTTTCATGGCCAGCTTTTTAAAGTGCACCAAAAAAAAGGAGACCGTCAAACTTCAGCACTTGTCAGCAAATTTCAAACTCAATGTGTTTAATTGGTTTTGGAAAAATAATCTTACAAATCTTGCCTTTTCTATATACTGAGACAGTATATTGTCCAGTTTGCTCCAATCTATTCTGGAGTGCTGAACCCTGGCAGTGAATTTTGAAAGTCCCTCTTTCTCTCTGAAATCTTTCTTGCTGCAGCAAGTTTTCAGTATCATTGAAGTCTTGGCATGCTAGTTTATTTATAATTAATATAGAGCACTTAAGTTTTCATTGAAAAACACCAAAGAACTGTGGTTTACGTTATTTGGATGCTACCCTGCCAACAAAGATTAGGAGTTGAGATTCTGTCATGTGTTGAACTTTTTTATGGGACCTGAGTAACCAGATGATGAAAAGCAGGTCTTTCCTCCCACAAAATAAATCTTTAGTGAATTCCTCAGGTCTTTGAACACAGAAAAAATAAAATGAAATCAAGACTTGTACCACACACTATGTTTATCCTACATTAATACAAAGTAGACAGAAGTTAAATATTTAAGATATGACCCATCCACTGGGGAAAGCAATTTTGCATAAACACTGTCAGATTTCAAAGAAATGTTTTTCAATAAGCCATAAAATTAATATCTGAGAACATTGCTCTGATGAAATTCCCCTCCTAAATGGGATCTCATCTTTCTGAACTTTTGTTTGAAAATTTCAGTGTAAATCAGGCTCTACAAGCATGCTTGTGTTTTTAAAGAAAGATTTAAAGACATCCTTTATGAGGAGGCTTGGTCAAACAAAGCAGTATGGATAAACCAAAAAAGACTGAAAATTTTTCTCTTCTGTCCTCTGACTTAAGCCCCTTTTAAGAACTAGACAGAATAAATAATTGGATTAATAGAATGTATCTTTCTGGTGAGATCAGGAAGAAACACAAATAGAAAGGTCAAATTAATATTACAAAATGGTCTTCAATATCACTGTGCCTGTTTTCTCTGGCTCTGGGTCCAATAGAGACCAGACAGCACTTTGAGAAAGAACAAAAAGGTATTGTTAAAAAAGGTGAACTTTTAATATATTGGACATAAGAAGGGCCATGTTTCCCTCATTCTCACAGCGAGTTTGCTGCTTTGTTTCACAGGCTTTGTGTCAGCAGGGGTTTAAGTCCATTACTTGTCTTGGAAAAGGAAGACAACTCTGGTCCTCTAGTCAGATTGATTCCCATGATCCATCAGGTTCTCCGGCACTGTCCTTCATTGAGTATGTGAGCTGACTAAAACACCAGCTGATTACTTTGCATAGTATTCCACTGCAACAGAACAGGGAGCCTGTCAGAGCTTCAGGCACATCAGAAAATAGAGGGGGCTGCTCATACAAACGTTGAAATGAATGCAGTGTTCAAATACCCCTTTTTAAACTTGAGTTTTAATTTGTTTCATTTCCATACTGCAAACTAACTTTTGATGTCATGTGGTGCTTTCTATGGCTAATATTTCATATATTATACAAGCTGTCAGAAGAAAGCTGGGTATATTGTCTGGGGACATTTGGAACATTTGGCAGTTAACAAGCATAAGAGGCAGCTCAGATTTTTGGTATCAGCTTATTAAAGTCATATGTCTTAAAAATCAGCAGAGAGATTTCTATGCACAATGAGGAAAATGTTCATTCCTAGCTGAGATAGTTAACATCTCATTAGAAGGAAGAGATTACTTGCTTTTCAGGAGAGTTAACATTATTGAGGGATGAAAGTAAGAATGATGGAAGGTCTGAGTTACGAGAGGTTTTGTTTCTAAGTTTCACTAGAAAAACATTAACTGTGATCAGATGGCTGACTAGCCTCATTCACAGCGGGATGAGAACTCAGTTCAATACAGAACTGCTTGGAGACTCCTTGTAGAAGTTTTGTTGAAACTAAATTGAACAAAAAGAAATTTAGTCTAGAACCCCTAAGGAGTATCTGAAACATGCTCAAATAGTATTGCATTTATCTATGAGAACATTTGGAGGACAGGTACATTTTCAGGAGAGCTGGAAAAAGCAAAGAGTTCTGCTCTGTGAAAGGAGAGGGAGGAGGAAGCACAAACCATGAAATTATGGATCAAACTTTCAGAACTCCTAGAAACATAAAGCTATAGATAAATATAGATTGGATAGATATAGATAGATATAAAAATAATTGTATTAAAAAACTACCAATAATAAAACAAACAAAGAAACATCTGATTTTAAGACTCTAAATAATAAGAAGAGAAGTAATACCCAGCAGAGATTTGTCAAGAAGAAATTATAATAGAACAATCTGATTAGGTTTTCTGAGAAAAGGTAGCTGATGACGTGTGGAGAAGAAGTGGAAGGCATAAAAGAAATTAAAGAGTGTACTGTTTATAAATCTGGAGAATATTCAAATAGAGTAAAACTATATTCAGAACCCAAAAATTTTTGATTGGAATAAGCTTTCTGTTTATTCCTTGCAGATAGGACAGGAAGGAATGGGCTTAAATGACAGCAAGAAAGATTTGGGTTGGCAATTGGGAGAAATCTTTTCAAATATAGGCATAGCAGAGCACTAATGTACACTGCCAAGGGAGAACGTGCAAACTTCTGCCACTGGAAGTTTTCAAGAGCTGGTTAGACAAAAATCTGTCAAGAATAGTTTAGTCATAGCTGTTCTTGCCTTTGGGCAATGAGATGTATTAGATGACCCCTTGGGACTTTATTTACTATGATTCTGTGATTCCCATGTAAACATAACGCTGTTGACTCAAATTCAATTAATATCTAGAAACTTATATAAACTATTTTGAGAAAAAAAACTCAGAAAAATAAAATGTACACTTCAAGAAATGTTACATGAGAAGGTTAGACAGTTTTCGTTGCATTACAAAAATCATAAGGATGGGGAATGCCCAAATTAAGCTACACCTCCATGATGAGTTTCCGCCTCCATGCTGTCTGCTGGCTACAGTTACATTTCACTACACATTTAGGTACCTGCCTTTTTCTCTACCCACCATTTCACTGTCCTAGTTGTAGCAGGACTTTCCACTCAAATTGTTTAGTATCTGGAAAATTGCCCAGAAGTAAAGATTTGAGCTAAATTATTTGTGTAATGGCATCCCTCCAGAATACATCCCTGCTACCCTCAGTGTCCAAAACAACCATTAGGTTTGCCCACGGGGTATAAGAAGATACCTAGAAGGGCTATCAAGGGTGCAGAGTTGGCAAGGACAGCATGACAGAGGTATGGCTTCTCATAAGGGCTTGGCCAACCTGGTTTCTCAGTCTTGGGAGTTGAGTTTGCTTTAGGAAGGGCATTGTTAAGAGCACGAGAAGCCTGAAGAAAGATGCAAAATCATTTTATTCTAAATAACAGAGGCTGTCAGCTGGCACTGAACACTGGACAGTGAGGATCTCCATGACTGCTTTGCCCCAAAGCTTTCATTTAATCCTCTTTACTTAAAGCACTTACCTGAGGTAAATAAAATAAAATTTAGGTAGCTTAATCTCCTATTTTCCAACTCAATAAGACTGAAAGATTCAGAAAATTGAAGTTACGCTTCCTTTTGACTACAAAGAGAGCCTAGGCAGGCCAAGCCATCATTCAAGCACATCAGTGAAGTCTGTCAAGATAGGAGTGAGGAAGGTAAAGTTCTCGGCCCAGGTTATCTGCGTTAGTCAAGAGAGATGAATTAGGGCTAAGTCCTCAACACTTTGCTCATCAGCCAGGATAACTTTGCAGTGTGCAGATCAATTGGATATTCAACAGAAAAGTACAAAGGCTCTTATAACAATGTACCCTCAAAACCACCCTCCTGTTTCATTGATCTTAGAAATGTATGATAGGAGGTCTCTGCAGCAAGCATACAGGTTTCAAAAATATGAAGAGTTCTATATAATCACAATGAGATATGAAGGTGCAGGGAGTGGAGAAGGTTGAAGGCATTGTCCTCATCTCTGTTGCTGGGTTGCATTTTCTGCAGGAGTATCTTTCTGTTCCAGACCACTACATCCCTAAGGCTGATCCTATTTTTTCCTTTTTTTGCAGAAGAAACAATTGTTTACTGAGGTTGAGCTCTTATTCGAGTGCAGCTCTCGGGAGGGAATTGGGCCCTATAGCAGGAAGTACTGAACATCTTGAGAAAGCTGCAGCTGCCTTTTGCAGACTCCAGAGGCACGTAAAGTTCAGACTGTGTTTGAGTCTTCAATAAACTGAACACTACCCAAACTGAAACAAACTTCAGAAGCTATTGGGGATCCGGGGTCATTATGGCAGATGTCACAACTAACTTGTGTGTGTGCATTTATGCACATCTTTGTGCAGATAGACAAAAACACAGTTATTCACTAGTGCATGTGGTTTTAACTAACTGTGAAATGGAGCCAGTTGTATTCAATTTTAGTAGGGGACAAAAATATATTCTCTATTCTGCAGCAATTCAGTTGCTGATGGTGATGGCTGGAGACTCCTTTAGATTAACTTGGCAGTGACATTATGGCTGCTCTGTGGGTATTTTAAAAGACAATCTAACTATGAAGAAAACCAAGCAGAATTACTAAAATGCAGCAAAGTTCTTGGGTGGCTGAGCTTCTCACAGTGAAAAAATAATGTTGTCTTAAGAAATCCAAGACATACAGTTCTGCATCAAGCAAAGTTTCTTAATTTCCAGTGCATCACCAAAGTTAATATAATTGCAAATAGAACTTCTTGTAAGTCTCATCTTTTCTTATGGTCTGGTAATTTTCCAATATTGCACCTTTAAAGTACAGAGGTACAATGTGATAATCCCAGTTGGATCCGAAATCTAATTATTACAGTGAAGGAACACAAAATAAAACAAAAGCACCAAATTCCTCATCAGAGTGAACAAGAATGATGCAACTTCAGGTTCACATCAACACAGGGACTCAGAGGGCTAGAAATGTGTTTATAATCATGTCTATTATGTAAACTAGTTCCACATAGCACTTGTGAGGCTGCACCTGGAGTACTGTGTCCAGTTTTGGTCCCCACAAGTGAAAAAAGATGCAGACAAACAGGGCAGGGTCCAAAGGAGGGCCATGAAGATGATCAAAGGTCTGGAGAACCTGCCCTATGAGGAAAGACTGAAGGAGTTAAGTCTTTTCTGCCTGAAGAAGAGAGGGCTCAGTGGGGAGCTCATCACAGTATTCCACTAGGTTAAAGACAGCTACAAAGATGACAAAGGCTCCCTCTTCACAAGGGACCATGTGAAGAAGACAAATGGCAGTGGGTAAGAGCTGCACTGGGAAAGGCTTCATCTGGACATAAAAAAGTCTTTTTTTACAGCAAAAACAGTCATTCACTGGAACCACTGGTCGTGACACTCCCCATCACGGGAAAGTTTCCAAGATGTGATTGAACAGGGTGTTAGATAGTCTTATCTAGGCTTCCTTTCCCACAGAATGTTGGACTGGGTGATCTATCAAGGTCCTTTCCAACCTATGGTGTTTTTATGATTGATTCTATAAACACAAGGAAAGAACAGATCTGTTTCTTCTCTTTTGCTATCTTATATTGCTTTTCTTAACAGCAAATGATTCACAGCTTTCTATTAGAAGTAGTCTATTACTTCAAAAGAATATGCATGACATACCCTTTCTGGCAGAAGTGAGGCTCGCTCAGATATTCCAGATTTGACTGCAAGACCTATCTTTTTACTATCTGTTTGTATGACATCATGTTAGTCTACAGTCATTTCCTGTGTGCTGTGGATTATGTATCTGAAGGACAGGCTCAAAACTTATTCAGACTTATGCTCAGAGCTGCCTACTCCAAGGTTCTCAACTCTGCTTTGGAATTGCAGTTGCAGTTTAAGTCTGAGACATTATCTCTGCATTTGAATGCAGTGTTTCTCTTTTTTTTTCTTTAAAAATAAATTAATCCCAGAAATGAGCTGCTAAGTATTCAACTGACGAGAAGGTAAATAAGCAAGCTCCACTGTGAGTATCATGGCTCACTCCATTTAGTACCTACTTTGGTGTCCAGGTTCGGCTCAAAGAAACATTTTTTCCTACCCTCCATTTTTCATAATGGCTCCTAGGAGGCAGCAATTTCCAGGGAAGATAGGTTCTCCTTACCCAAAATGGTTTAATGCTTCATAGCCCACTGCTAAGAAAGAGAAACAATTTGATGTTTTGGTCCCTGTTTTAAAGATTACTCATGCGCTTGACTTTAAAGGGGAGGGTGCTGAAATGGTGTTGGTAGGAGAAAATCTCCTGGACTGGTGTCCCGACTTTCCTCCCAGTCTCATGTGGCAACATACATTCTTAAGGAAAAAGTTAAATGGGATTTTGGCATGTAAGATTTTTTAAAATTGGTTTCTCAAAGCTTGTCTGCAGCTGAAGTCCAACCTTGGCAGTGTTTTCTTGCTGTTGCTTACTACTTGCTCATGAGCAGTGATTTTGATAGGCTTGGACAGTTAGGTTCCCAGAAAATCCATGCTTAAATTCCTTTTAAGTGCACATGCTAAATTTTCCTTTTGCCTTCAATGCATGGACATTCGTAAAGTGTATCTGATGATTTACAAAAACTATTGAGAAAAGCAAAAAAGCAAAGACATTTCCCTGATTTCCCCTGCTGGCTCAAGTTTATGAAGTCAAACAGAGGATGCAAGGAAAATTTTTATATATGTCCTGTTGAAGAGAGGTGCTTTTGACATCTGGAACCTTTCCTAGACTTCTGCAATTTTAATTTTAAGATAAATTTAATAATATGTATTCTTCTTAGATATCGTCCTGGTGGTATCTAGAAATTACTCTGATCTTTCTAAATAGACTAAAAATGACAATGAGGAAATTACACAATACTTTGTATTAATGACATAACCTGACAGATCATTGTTGTAGTTAAAGGTAATAATGGAATTTGAAGTTTCCAGTTTTGCCTTTTATATATTTTTGGTCACTGTACACAATATTATCTTCTAGTTATCCTATGTTATTGAGAAATGATAAAAAAAAGTTTAAACCATTATAACATATTCATACTAAAATAAGTATAGAGTTCATTATGCAAGTGAGAAGAAATATGTGGATATTTACTAGAAAAATTACCATGTAGCCAGTTAATAGAAGATTATAGGGAAAAGAATGAAAATTATACTTGCTAATTTGTACTGAGCTGTTAGAGAAATAACTTTGGAGGATACTTAAGTGATTTTTTAAATACAAAAAAACAGCGAGGCAAGCAAATCCATCACTTAATGCAGTTTGCTCATTTTAAATGAAAATACTTTCTTTTGCTTCTTTCCCCGTACCTGAGCCACTTATTCTCCATTTTTCCTCCTTTTTTTTTTTTTTTTTCCCCGTTTTTTTTTTTGTTTTGTAAAGAATGTTTTGGTGTTTTTTTTTTTTTTTACATTTGCACAGCTGCTCCACAGCACATGGATATTCTCTGAAGGAACTGCAGCCCATGAAGAGCCCATGCTGGACCATGAAGGACTGCAGCCCATGGGAAGGTCTCACACTGGAGTGGGAGAAAAGTGTGTGGAGGAAAGAACAGAAAAGAGAAGCTATTAGGCTGACTGTAGCCCCTCATTCCTCAATCCCCCTATGCTACTTGGGAAAGAGGAAGTAGAGGAATTGGAGATGAGGGAGTAAAACTAGCCTGGGGAAGGGCAGGGAGTTGTTGTCTGTTTTTTAGTTTTTGTCAGTTCTTGTCTATTTCTCACCATCAAACTATAAATTATTTATCAGTGAGTTAATGTTCCCCAGATTGAATCTATTTTGTCCATGACAGTAACTTGCTAAAGGACTGCCCCATCTTTATCTTGACGCACCAGCTTTTACATCTTATTTTCTCCCCCTGTCCTATTGAGGAAAGGAAGTGAGAGAGCAGCTGAGTGTACACCTGGCAGCCAGCCAAGGTCAAGACACGACAGATTCTTTCATTCTCTGGAGCCTGCAGAAAACTTGAAATCCAACAGATTTTATCTAGTCAAATAATATTCCATGTTTGAAATACTTGTGTCAATGTGAAACCTCTCTCCTTCAGGTTGAAAGAGAGGGTTTGTGGAAAAATACTTAAAAATTAGCCTGCCATTTTATTTAACATATGTGAAATCAAATTATATTCATAATCCACTGTCATATATATGCACTTTCTTAAAAAGAAACATGTTAACTATATGTGTATACATTCCTAAACATAATAACTTCTCCTAGTTTTGGTAAGAGAAGGTATTTTAGCCCACAGAGCTCAGCCCCTGATGTGTACATGTCACTGAAGCAGAATGTAAAGCCAGCTTGAAAGACAACCAAAAAAAATTATTTGAGTAAGAATGGAAAATACAGATTTAATCAGGACAACAATGAATAACTGACCTCTGGGTGAAAAGATTCAAAGAGGAAAAAAAAGATACTCCTTTTAAAATACAGTGACAAAGCAATTGCATCTGATAGTGTAATACTTTGGTCAAGGCAAAGATCACATATGTTCTTTTTCTTCCCAAAGAGTGACACATAACAGAAAATGAGAAAACTCTCCTAATCTGCACGCATCTGTATATGAACATGATTTTTCAAAATGTTTAAGAGTAACGTGAGAAAGTGGTGACTTTCTGATGAGAAAAACTTATCAGTGAGCATGCTGATGCTGGGATGACTTGAGTTTTGGACCCATCTCTCTTTAATTTCAGTTTCAAATTTCAAATATTTTTGGAAATATTAAATGGTCTGGATTTGTTAACCAAGGATGGAAGCTCCATAGTCAGCTAACCAAACCATCGAAACACTTATTTGTTCATTTATGATTTATTTTACTGAGTGCATTGTGTAGCTCAGCTATTGAATGTACAGGTTTCAACACTGTAAGTTCAAAGTGTCTGTTTTTTTCTGTGTGAGTGTCAGAGAGAATTATGCGTCTATTTGTTATTCAGAAGCTTCGCTGAGGATTAACAATTCTATATTGGCTCCAGTTCATGCTCTTCTGCAGCAATATCTCCTCTCCATTTGGCTTCAGAGGAATATTTTCTCACTGTTTTGGCCACCGTGTAATAGAGAAATCTGCACAGCTCTGCAGGCCAGATTCAGACACACAAAACTGTGCCCAGCAGCATCTTTTTCCCCGTAAAATATGACATAGAGAAAAGATGTTTCCAAGTAAATTCATCACCATCTAACACTGACTTGTAAAATTTTTATTCACATTTAGAAAAATTATTTACATTTAGAAAACAATGTACTGAATTAATAATATTGAATAGAAACACAAGAGTGACCAAATTTTTCTTATGTAAAAGAAGTACCATAAATGAGAAAACTTTATATCTGAAGACTTAAATGCCTTTGTGGATAGTAATGCCAGAAACAGACAGGTGCAATGATTATATAATTTAAAAAATACAGAGACAATTATATCTGAGAGTTTTTTGTTTGTTTGTTTTCCAGAAGTGATGATTGTAAGAACCAAGTTCCTAAGGAAGCTCCTAAGGCTGGCGTTAAACATTCAGGGCCCAGTTATAAACCCAAAGACAGCCAATGCCTTAACAGAAGGAACTATTTTACCAAAGGTGAATTAGACAGGTACGTTTTGCCTATTTACCTGACCAGTGTAAGCAAATGATCATTTAGGTGGAAAATATAGGTAAAACCAAAAATATTTGTACATTTCGGTACCCCTGGGGTATTGCCATTGAAAATATATGGTACAAATGATGAATTGAAAAGATATTTTTCAAGCTGAGAAAATTGAAAACATTAAGTTATCTTGCTCTTCTGAAAAAGCTTATCAATAGCACTGCCAATATTTTTAGGAAAAGGCATTCAGTATAACAAAATGAATATTTGTGATGTTGCATGGCAAAATGTATGAAATGAGACTCAAGACATTGAATCTCAGATGTAAAGTGTATATTCTTATTAGAATGTGTGTGTTCTTATGAGTTTTTATGTGTATTTATGATGAATTTTGTTATTCATATAAATTTGCTGTTTAATAACCTAACATTTTCATTTATTCCCATGTCTGTGAGAGGCAGGGTAAGCTTCTCTTAGATAGATCCTGTTGCTGCTGATCATCTGGACCATTGGTCTTGTGGAGTCTTGGAATCAATGCTCTTCAAGAAAATTAAAAATCATGATTTCTTAAATAGGTAATTGAATGTGTCTATGCTATAAAGAGAATCTAGAGACAAAGGCTGCACCAAATATTCAGTCTCAGGTATTTGAAACTTGCCCTTCTTTCAGAAAAAAGAATTTGGGATTGGTATACTACGCTGCAAGAATTCCATGCTCGCTGGTCTTTTCCACATATGGAATTCTTAGATAAAATAGATATTTAGGTTTTATCCTTCACAGAATTGTATATTTACATTTGCTTTCCAATTGTCCTGTGTGATAGGTGAAGGTGACAGAACTCAATTTTTTTGCAAAGGAATGAAACAACTTGATGACATTATAAAGGCTAAGTACTCCAGTGCTTTATAGACAAGTAGATAAACACATTAGATTATTATTAGGGATATTAATTATTGTGTCACTTTGAAAAATACATGTAAATACAAGGTGATTTGTGTTATGTGTCAAAGTTTTCAGATTATTACTTTATAGAAGTAAAGAAATCGCTAACTGCAAAGTTCCGTCATCTTTCCTTTCTTTATTTTATCTCATGTTTCTGTAAATATAAATACCCAAAGATAGTTACCATAATAAGAAATATGCAAGGAATATTATTTCACAAACCATTGAGATTCACTTGCCTTCTACAGACCTTTAGATATGACTAAAATCTAAGGCTAAAGTTACTTTTAGATAGACTTGGTAAAAGCATTTGAAGTAAATACTGTGGCTACCGTGTCTTCAGTGGAAATTCTGCATTTCCTTAGAGGGATTTGAGCATTAATGCTTCTAGCTTAGCACTGGTAGAAATGAGAACCAAACATTTCTCCATCAGATTGTCTCTCTGCTTGTTAAGATCCAATTATTGTGATTATTAGAGAGGTGCCTCTGCCCGAATTAAGGTGCAAATAAGACCATATGCTGAAGTCAATAGTATGGATTTTATTTGGTAGTAAATGTGAGGTAGAGAGAGGTAAAAAGAAATAGGAAAGTGGTGGTGGGGGGGGCAGGTAGGAGAGAAAAAGAATGAGAGATAGGTTAAGTAGAAAGATATCACCACCCATGGGTCCAGATGGTTTCCCATTGGTCCTTTTCTTCTGGTCTTCTCGGTGGTGGGAGTCCCACAAAACACGAAGTTTAATGGGTTAATATATGTTCAGGTGTTTTTGGGAACATCCTGCTAGGAGCAGGGGAAGTTTTACATTGTCTTTTTGCAACACTGTGGATCCCATGCAGTCCTCTGGTGGAAGGGCCTCAGGGATGGGCTGTGAGCTGTGGCCTCCCCCCACTGGATCCAGCCAGAGCTCATTTTCAGCACAGCTGCTGTGTTGGCTTTCCTTGTGGGCGCACTCTTCCCCCCAGCCTTGTTAACCTCTCCTTAGACCTGAGATAACTGGGCAATAGTGCCACCTTTATCTTATCTCAAGTTCCTCTCTGGTGGCTAAACTCCCAGACCAAATTCCGAGAATCCAAGAGGCGTATTGTGGAGGGTGGGCTTTGGTGGTTGCAGACGAGCAGTTGCTTCTTTGCACAGTTTGCTACAGAGGGCAAAGTCCTACACTGATCTTAACAGTGTTTGAGGCAATCATGATCTTTGTCTCTTACACTGTTACCAACAAGTTACTAACTAGTTAGTTACTAACACAAGTGTGATTTCTGAAAAGCAAGGAAGACGCTATGGAAAGCTGAATTTGGATTAACTTAATTAAAAAGAAACACACAAAGTAGTAGAAAATTAATCTTTTTATTTGGACAAATAAAAATAAAAAGAAAATGGAAAGAATAATATAAATTATTGGTATTGATCTTCAAAGGTCTGTGATGTTTACCGTAAGTAAGGCACAAAAATATTGAGGAAAGAATTCTACACCTAACTAGACAAATTACTTCTTTGGTAAGAGAGTGAGAATAAACAGGAAGTCTATAAGGAGCGTAAAAAGAGAGATCATCAACTCCATCAGGGAACTGTTAGATCTTAAAAAGGTTGTTTTAACAAGTAAAAGTTACTTCAGTGATATAAAGAGGGAAAGAACAGGGAAAACCAAAGTGGGGTCAGTATACAATGGGGATATGTTGGAGATTAAAAGTGAGCTGGGAACTGCCCTCAAATAAACAAGCATTTTTGTCCCAGTTTTCAGTAGAATAATGATGTCTGGTAAAGTATGTTCTGTGGAGATCGTCCCCACTGACACAAAAGACTTTCTCTCCTCCACTAAGTAAGAAAAATGAGTTGCTTATAAGTAAGAGAAACACGGTTGAGTATTCAAATTTATAACTATTTATGGCAATACATTAAGCTAATTTAAATTCAAGCAAATTCAGTTTCACCCATTGTTAGCCTGGGATTACAGTGGCTGTTGAGAATTCACATGTCCCCTGGTTCTTTTTTTGATAGTAAGAATCTCCAAATTCACCCCATTTCTTTTGAGTGGATTATTCCTCACTTCTAAATCAGTGAAAGTATTAATCAGCTTTTCCAACTGAATGAGTTTGAATTCCTTTGTTTCTTGGTCCCTTAAAAGTCAAGTCAAAAAAAGACCAAGCAGGCTGCTAAATGGGTGATTTGAAACTTTCTCTTTTCCCCATAGGGAGTGAAAAGATATATGGGAGGACAGATCCTTCTCTTTGTGCTCTGTATGTTCAGCAATATAAAAACAAAACCTCCTGAGAGCTGGAGCCTTCTCTCTCAAGCATACATCTCCTTTTGCAGAAGTTGTACTAACAGAGAACTTTAGTTATTTTTTCAAATTTTACAGTCTTCAGAAAAAAAGAAGGCAAAACAAAAAATCAAAACAAAACAAAAAAAACCCCAAAAAAACAGAACCAAAAAAACCTTAAATGATCCTAACACAGAATACTGATTATAGCATAGCAGACAATATGATAAACAAAGACACAAACTTGTATCCAGACAGTGTACTTGTATGCATACATCTTACATACTCTAACGGCATCTGGATTTAAAAGATTACAGTGGGTCCTTGCTGCATTTTTTCAGGTTTCTTTCAAAAGGAGCAGTTTGGGAAATAAGAAGATGGATATGAAAATTGCCAATCTAATGCTGAAACAGAAATAAAAAAAAAAAAAGACTTTCTGAGTACTTTTTGAATGTTTAGGGAGGAATTAGTCATTTTGGTTTCTACGCTGAGAAAAAAATTATGTACAAAATCACATGTCCAAGAAGAATCAATTCTTTTTCCTTTCCTCATCTATCAGTGGGGAAAAATGAACTACAACATTTTCAGCCAACATTCAACAATAAGCAAAACATGAGCATAAATTCTGAAGGAAACTGTTACTAAGGAGATAGAAGCAGTGAAAAATGGCATAAAACCAGGGAAAGTTTCGTAGTGGTATATTTTGCTACAAATTTTACAAAGAAACCTTAATTAATTTTAAGATAGGCTTTACTTGGTCTATGAAAGGAAACAAAAGAAGGAGCTGCCTCTGAGTGCAGATAGTTGCCCTCGATAACTGAGACAACACTTTCCATTTCAATCTGCAAAAGACATGACATTCTTCAGGTGGGGTTATTGAACCAACTATTACCACAACCTCCTATGGGGATTATTTCACTTGCTTTACCCAGCAGATCTTCAGTATCGTCTGCCTCATTCAGGAGCTGGTGGAGAGAGGCTCAGCAAGGAAATGAAGATATAAGATCTGACACCAAGTGAGATCCCTGACTGAGTCAGGTAAACTGTTGCCTTTCTTGGTCCACTTTAGGTTTGATAAAGACTCAGCTCCTCACAGAGTTCACTTCTTCTGAACTGCTGAGTCCTTTGATGACAAACTGACTTCATCACAAGTTGAAGTCAATATTTTGAGGGCCATAGAAGAGAAATCCAAGTCTACAGGGCATTTTTTAGTGACCTAAATGCATAGGTTTTTTGAGATGATCAGACTTTCTAACACCTCATGTCCAAATCCCTGTAAATTTCACCTCGTCTGAGCTATACTAAATTCACAGAATGCTTTTAAGGTGAAAGTTTTCCAGTAAGACAGACAAATGTCATTGCTCTCCTTGTAGAAACTACAGTTTATCCCAGTTTTCTTGTACCAAATTTCTTCTTCCTCTACAAGACTCTCTTCTATTTACTGTTGGGCTGCTGCTTTTAAGCCCAAAAGTAAACACATTTTTATAGAGCTGTCTAGATCCAGTATTGTTCGTGAAAGTTCTTTGGAAACTAAGTACGAATTATTGTTATAGTAGTAGCAACAGCAGTAGTAATAATGGTGACGATGACAAAAAGTATGAATAATATTGTTGTTGCTGTTGTTATTATTATTATTAATATTATTGTAATGTTTGAGGGAGAGGTTGGAAAAAAATCAGATCCAGCATGTCCAGAATTCAGCCAGAATTCATTTATCCACTTAGGAAACAAGATAAATAGCAAGGTGACATATCACATTATGATATACCCTAGTGATGTGGTGCTCCCCTAACAGAAAACAGATAAGAAGAAAGTCTGGTAAAATTGACCACAAAAAAGATGACATTTGCTGGTTGATTTCTGCTTTGCAGAAGGAAGCAGTGAGGTTGGGAAGTGCCTGCACACCAGCAACGGGAAGAGGCTCAGACTTTTTATGTCCTCAAAGCCTTAGCTCCCACCTCAAGTTTTGACTCCAGTGTAATTCTTGTATTCCCCAGAATTTGAAGTTCTGCAGAAGTAGACTTGGGTAAGTATCTGAGGCCTCATTCCCTACCAATCAGTGGAAAGCAGAGCTCTCTCCCTACTGAGCAATGGGGTGAGGAGAGAGGGGAGTCCCTTGACTCCCTCCATGGACATGTCTTGCCCTGCTTTACCTCACTGCTGAGACAGGGACAGTGCCCATGGCTCCCTCTAATTTGCAATTCCTGCAGTTAAGTGATCATCTATTTTAAAAATAGAAAATATCACTAAGGCTTCAGAGCTCCTGGTGTAGAGAAAAATGCAAAGACAAACTCTGAAAGTTCAGTAAGCAATGCAAATTTAAAAAAGAAAAACGGCACTATTTTTAAATTTCATGGATTTTTTGCGGGGGCAGGGAGATGAGGGAAGAGTGCAGAACTGAGAACAAGAAAGATTGATTTTGTATTTTTTAAAACAATCTGGGTTTGGCACTCCTCCACTGTGCTCTAGAAAACCAAGATGTATTCATGAAGCTTCCTATTGCATTTTGTGGCTTCTTATGTATAGGATGGAACTATAAATGAAAAATTATTTTAACCGCCTGTGTAATGCAAAATAGAGGAACAGCTTTTTCCTCCTGTCTTACTTGCAGAATCAGAGCCAGGTGAGTAGATTTTTCCCTTATGTATCTAGAAAAATTTCTCGAAAAGACAAGTCAAACCCACAATTTCAGCTGTTCCCTCATGTGCAGTTAATACTTATCTGATAGGGTTGTTTTTTTCTAATGCTATTAGTTTGTTTGAAGACAGTATTTTGAGAGCCACAGACACTTTTCTCTTTGTTGACTCATTAGCACTAAAATGCCATTTTTTAAGGGCCTTTTACAAAAGCCCAAAAAACCAGAATTAGTTATCTGCAGACAGCAAAAGCAGATAATTAAGAGGGAATATAGATATGTCAAAGCACATATTTGGTGGCTATGATAGATCTTAAAGAAACAATTAGAAATATGGCTAGAGAGGAGGAAATTGTTTTGGATAATAAAGAACAAAACTAAAATTGGCAATATCAAAAAATGTTAATTTTGCCTTTTTTTTATTTTTTTGTAGTATAAGAATAAAATGGACAGAATTGTCTATTTGTATTTCTTATGAAAATTTCCTTAAGGTTTCTTTTAGTCTTTGCATTCCAAGAAACACTAAAAATAATCTGGAAAGCAATCAGACTTTAAAAAACCAGACAAACAAAATAGAAAAAAGAATTCAAGGACCTCATCCTCTGTAATCCGTGTAGGATTTCTGATCCCATGGTTTTCTTGATTATATAGGTAGACAGGAGAAAAATAAATAAAGCTTTCTGATGCATCTGAAGTCCTGTGTGCAGCATGTTTCCAGCCAGAGGCTGAATGCTGGACATACATATGACTGCAATGGAATGACTTTTATTTTGGTTATGCAATATCCTCCCTAAAATAATCCTACTTCTGATAATATTTTACATTTGTAAGTGTATTTTTGGAACACTTCTACCAGTCTTAACAGACCTGACAATTCCAATCCTTTTAAGGCCAAGGCTTCTGGGGGAAAAAAATGAAAAAGAAGACAAGACTTCTAAGAAGATGTCAGAAGCCTTTTCAGACACCTAATAGACTTACTGAGACAAATGCAAACATTTCAGGAAAAAAAATGTGCTGTTTAGTGTCTTTGATATATCACTATTCACTGTTCTGAAGGCACAGATTAGTATAAAATCTGATCAGTTCTTCAGCTAAGCTTTATAAAATAAACTGTTATTTAGAGAGCAAGTCTCAAACAACATAATGAAATTAATTACTCTGGTTTTTACTTGTCTGTGTTTATACATTTCAGAAGACAAAGTAAAACAGAATATTACAATACATTGCATTTCTTAAAACAAAAAGAGTTGACTATTTCTTTTTCCATTCTTGTGTGGTTAAAGATAGGATAGAAGGAGACTTTAAAATATATATATATATTTAACATGCAATGAACCTTGACAACATAGTGTACTGAACTTTAAAAAGCCCATGCAGTCCTTGGAGCTTTGAGAGCTTTAGATAACTCTATATAGTTAGGACAGCATATGTGAGTGAGTTTTAATTAAATCAGTAACAGCACTGTCATGGAATCAAACAAAACAGAACTTTTAAGCCACAATTTTTACCTGCAAGGATGATGACATTCAACCCTCAGAAGGCAAAGAGAACAAGAATCCTCTCAGCCCTAAACAAAACATATAATCACTCTAAAAATTTGTTTTTTTGGGATGAAAAAAATAAATACTTTTCTACTGCAATGTAGCTGTGCAAACATCTTCAAAAGTAGGATTTCTACAGGGTAACTTGGCTTTTACACTGAATAATTGATCTCCCTGTCAAAGTACAGGCTCAGGTGTGACCTGTATGCCAAACTATTGGGAAATGCATGTCTGGTTTTATACCTGCCCTATACCAGGTAAAATATAGCAGGTGCAGTACATATGACCTAAAGGAATATTCACATAAACCCTTCACTGCACAGTACACAAGTGGTCATGAAAATATTATCCTGTGAAATCATTCTGCTGGCACATGCTCCTTTTAAATGAAAATATGGCACAGAATGGCCATTTTATCTCTTGTACTCCTAACGTTTATAACTAGGCAGTTCTCTGGGCTGATGGAGAAAGAAGCTGTGATCACACACTCAGCCGCAGAACCTTAGCCAATAGCATTAAACTTTCTTTGCAGTATTATCTTTTCAACAGAAAGGGAGACTTTAGAAATTTAGGTTATCCATTACAGCTTCATGAAAATTTACACCTCTGAAAATTCTTTATGAGTTTTCTTTCTTGGGTTTCATAAGAATGCATGAACACTGCACATCATAGGCTAAAACCTTCTCTTCCCATTAACTAAAAAATATAGGTCTTTGACCATGGAATTTAATGGAGAAACAGAAATAAAACATACAATTAGTTCCTTCACTAAGTTCTATATAACTAAACTATATAAGTTCATTTGATTTAAGATTAATAGAAATTTTGAATTTAGAGAAAAGGCCCTCTAAGTTTCACCTAGTTTTGCTGCTATAGAACTATTTGTATAAAATAACTTCCACAATACGATATTAATCTTTCAGATGTGAAGCCTATTTGCAAAGATTATCTCTGTTCCTAGCAGAAATGGTGATTTGTTTGTATTCACGGTGTTTGTCAGAAAACAGACATACATGAATATTTTAGAGACCGGCCTGCTCCAGAACATAACCCTGCTCCTCTTATTCCAGCTGGAAAACAGTGTCGGCTTATAAACTGTGATGTTACTGCATTTTTTCTTAGAGTAGAAATATATTTATTGTAAGAGAAGTATTTTATTCTTTCCCAGCTTTGCTGAAGGTAATGGACTTCCTTCCTAGCACTGTCAGAAAAAGAGAATTTGAGACGAATTAGATGTTTTTCACTGAGGGGCTATTATTTAACACTGTAATTCCTACACAAGGAACTGTTCTTTTGTGCTTAAGTTACTGTAGCCAATGGTGATTTAGAATCCTACATCCATTAAAGTAAACCTGTATTTTTCAGCAGCTTTACACACAGATCACTCTTACAGTTGCATTGTGTGAGGCAGATGGACTATTAGGTGTTAGAATTATGCTGTAATGAGGGTGTCTTGCTTTCTAAGCCAACTTCACAGTTACACTGCAGGAGAAATGTAGGATTTAGGCTGAGTGTTAGGACAATATGACAGTTTTGATCTAAATCTCAGAGTACAAATGCCTTGAATACTTGAATTGTAGGAAACAAGCATTTCAATATCCACCACAACACTTTATTTGTTGTTACTGTGCCATGGTAAATTTTGTATCAAGCAATGATTATTCCTCGAGATTAGATGCACAAATGAGATGAGCTTTGAAGATAGATTGAACCCTGGCTTTAATGGTAATCAATTGTTAAGATCCCAAATTGTCTAATTATAAGAAGTTTTCTCTCTTTTAATTAATTGTGATAGGAACATTTAGAACCATAGAAACAGTGTTGGATTCAATACAAGAAGAATCCTGTAGAAGAATTGTTTAAGAGAGATGTCTCTCTTTTGAACAAAACACAGCACTTGGACAAAATTCACTTGTTATATTCTTGTAATATTTTAGAGTCTTAAACATTTTGTTAATGCAAAGCATGCCATCAACAGCAGAAAAAAGTTATTTGTATTGAAATACATGCAATAAGCTAAATGTACTGTGTATAGGTGTAGAGTTACTCATATATACTGACCAGACAAGGACATAATGTTCTTGGTGCTGGTTTGGACATTGATAGCTGTTGCCACCCCAAAATGTGTTTGTGTTTTAGAAGGCAGACAGGTGTGTGTGATGATCTGCTTGAAAACAGAAACAGAGTTTCAGCTCCAACCACACATTATAATCCTTGTTCCTTATCCTTTGCTCTGCCACTTCACCACTCCTTCCTTTCCTTTTAAATGCAAAAACATATCTTCAAATTTCGTCTCTTTAGCTTGAGGGTATAAAAAGATTTAGAGAAACACTGTCTGCATGACAACACCAGGAAACGGCACTATATATTTTTTTTTTCCATCACTGTGGAGCAGATACTTGATTATCTCACATGCCAGTTCTCATTAGTGTTTCCAGTGCCATGTCCCTTTCCTTAGCTTCTGGAAAAATTCCTTGCAGCTAGCTGCAGTTGTGCTTATGATACTACTGACCACATGGCTCCTGTTTCAGACCGAAGATACATGCAGAAGCAAGCCAAAACACTATAGCCTTTGGCTTGTAGGTTCAACTAGCTTAAGACTACATTCTAAACATTTTTTTATCGATTTGTAATAAGGTAACCAACTTACATGATAGAGGAGGAGATCTTGCCACAGAAAAATACAGAAGAACAACAGAATTTTCTCTTTTACATGGAAGCTATAAAAAAAGGACCTTTACTTCAGAAAGTTTGACATAATGATAATTTAAAGGAACAATGAAGTGAAATTCATGCTGTTTTAGGGGTACCCTTTTCTAAGGGTACTTGAGCTACTTGATTTTCTTTTTAGACTGGGTAAAGAGAAAAAAAGGAAGATAAAAAATTAAATCAGTGTAAAATTTTTCTTGATATACTTTGATCATAAAGTGGGCAGAGTGCTTTGTTATTTTCTCCTCCTTGCAAGATTGGCTGCCTTGCTAAACAGATCTTTCTCTGTCCAAGCTGCAGTGAAGGGTTACTGTGCATGTTCTTATGGTCCCCTCTCCTATGTTCACTACTGGTCTTTCAGCTGCTAGTGTTGGGTTCTTAGCAATATTTTTGTAAAACAGTCTCATCTTACCTAGGGAAAGACTTCATCAATGATTGTTTCCTAATGACTTCCATGAATTTCCTTCAGCCTTCCTGGTTGCAAAGCTGGTATGTTATGTCAAAAGCCCTGTTGGTTATCCTGACATTAACGATTTTAGAAAGATTTTTTTTACTGAATGTTCCTGGGTTGGATATTCACTTTTGCTTGCAGATCTGTGTAAGGCAATGAGATTATACTGGTGCCAGAGACCAGTAAGTATTTCTGATTTGAGGCGTTCTCATATTTCTAGCAGATTAGTCTGCATATTTTGGAATTTAATCTGGAAAGCTCTGTGTGGAAAACATGCAAAGGGGACTGCTACCTGCCTCATAAATGAATAACTCATATGAATTTAGGCAAGTACTGCAAGTTTTGCAAAACTCCATTACAGAATTTCCTGATAAAAAGGTATATTTGCTGAGTACCAAAGCTTTCTGCTTAAGAGGTCTCTTCTATAATTTCCTCTATCTGTTACCTAAGTGAAAAGACAGAAAACAGAAAACAACATTCGCTGTTAGTTTATTGCTTTGGCTCAGGGATTCTCATATTAGTGTTAACTGCCACTGAGAACAGCAGGTGGTAATTTCCAATGGAAACGAGCAGCTACTAGACCAGACAACCCTCATTTGCTTACCCCCTGTGCAATGCTTCTCGGGAATATTGTAAACTGTGGGCTCTTTCTCATTTGTCCTTGTTTTAGCTGACATTGTCATTCATGACTATACTGTGAGTGTAAATGATGATCTAATGTCACTTCTATAATTACTTGGCACCCTGAATAAACTGTAATCCCCCTGGGTCAATAACTGCTCTCAGCTTGACATTCAATAAACAAGGTTTGGAGAATTGCTGTAGTTTCAATTTTTTTTTTTTTTTTTATCCCTCCTGGTGCTTTCAGTGAATGCTATTCAGGAGTAGTTCAGGACCATTAAGAAAAGAAAGGCAACAACTGTGCACAGTGTGAGACTGCTGAAGGGATGGCTCTGATTTTTAACACTTACTTACAAAGGCCTCTTACCTGTGGGGTCCAATTCATCTCCAATGCAATTTTTGAGAATGACTTCAGGGGGAGTGAGACCCCCCAGTCTGGGAGGCTGCTCTTTGTAGTGTCATGAATCACAGTTTTAAGGGCACATATTACAGGTATTGTGACTATATTTGTTGTATCCCTCCTTTATGTCTCAAGATTTTTGCCAGATCTTGACTTTTGTTGCTGTAGCCTTGAATGTGGCTTCACATAATGCAATCCAGGTAGGGGCAACCAAGCCTTTCAGTTATAAAATAAATTGCCTCTGTTATGCACAAGGATGACATTCAACAAGAACAAATCAAGCATTGTTGCAACTCTGTCTGTTGGTTTCTGCTGCCCTAACAACTACCCAACAATTGCTGCTCCATAACTACTCAGGGTCTACTTCTGCCCAGAGGTCACAGTGATCATGAGTTTCATTCTCAGTTTTCCTATGTCCTTCATCTTCTACATTATGGAAACAATACCTTGTTTACTTGTACATTATCATGTCCTAACTATATGCATGTGCCATTGTTTAAGAAAAACAAACCCAACTCATACTCCTGTTTCTGCCAAACCCAAGAAAGACTTTATTGGGTGGTAGGATTAATCATAAGGCAATTGCAGATTAAGCAGTCATTGGAAGAAATGATTAATATACTAGGAATATCATGAAGGTGGGAAGCAAATTATTAATAAATAGCAAAGGTAAAGAAGTAGGCCAAACTTTCCATAATGTGAGGGCTGAGAAAAGTAAATCTGGAACTTCTTTGAGGACTTAACCTTTCGAAAGAGACTTGCGTGACACAGAAGTTCAGAGTCACCTGGACTTTTAGTCTATATGTCATGTTTTGAACACAGAGCAGCTGTATGAATGTATGTAAAGAAGGAATGACAGGGAGAAAAACTGAAGTAGTCCAGCCATTGTGTACAGAATTGAAAGAAACTGCAAAAAAATGATCACAGGAAAGATGGTGGATTTTATGATGGGTGGTGGATGATGCCAGAATTTCTTGCTAGGAGTTTTTGTTCAGTCTGAGACCGATATTTCACCATTTTGCAAGGGCAGATGGACTCTAAGGACTCTTAAAAGAAGCATTTCCTTTTACAAATCTCTCCTATTTATAGCATTTATATTTACTATTTATTACTTTATTTAATATTTAGAGGTATGTTTTGCATACAGCTCCAGAAAACATTGGAGTCACTGTTAAATGTTGATACTGTAAACAGTAATAAGCCAGCTGCATCCCTGCCAGCAAAGCTGTGCCTCGCCACTATGAACAAAAACACAAGAGCAAATTCATATTTGCCTAATTGAATATCTGTGCTTTGATGACCAATCCTGTGCTTCTTCTAAAAAGAAATGCATTAAAATAGTGTACTGGTCCCAGATAGACCATTCATGAACATGCTGAGAAAGAGTTGAGCATAACATAGTTGGCATAGAGGCAAGGGCAGGAAAAGAGGGTTGCTTTTATGGCGTGTGTTGCTAAGCAGCAGAAACATACCCAAGTCTTATATTAGGGAGTCTGTGGGTCTATAGACAAGTGTCCTGGACGCTTTAGTAGATGCTCTCAGTATTTTTAGCAAAAATGCATGTAGATTTTTTTCCCATGATACTATTCAATGCCAACATGCAGTGAAATCCATGGAGATCCTTTCTGTGTGCAATTAGGTAGCAGAGGGATAATAAAAAGTCTTAACACTCTCAGGAATAAAAATTGCAGCCTTAACCACATTATATGTAATAAGTTCCTTAAATTGTTCCCTATAGCTTTAAACTCCTCTTAAACACCATTCCCTGTGGCTGTGAACTAAGATCGCCACACAGGAGAAAATCTCTGCAGCATCACAGCACTTAAAAAGTAAAAGGCAGAAAAATACTTTGATCTTCTACATATCAGTGAGAGAATCTTTATAGAGGACAAAGTATGGAGAGGAACTAGAAGTGTAGATGGATTTCATCATTAATTTGTCCCCTTGAACAGTCATGTTACCTTTCTTGATCAGTGTCTTTGTCAGAAACTCTTCACTGTATTCAAAGTCTGACTCTGATCAGGGAGTGCAAATGAAAACTGTGAGTGAGCAATGAGGAACAGAGAGGATCCAGCACTGGAGAGGAAACAGAAGACCTGTGGCAGAAAGAGAAGATCCTGAAAGAAGCAGAAGGGACAGTGCCCCAGGACACCACAAATCTTCAAAATGGTGTATATAATTGCATAAATTGGCCCAAAATGCTATCACTTCCAATGCACCAGTAGCACTATTCACTCTTTGTGCTTCTGTGCAGGTTTTCTAGGACAGTAAAAACAATACAACCCATGTAATCCATGTCTTTAACAACTCATACTGGACATGAGGAGAATAAAATGAAGTATGGCAAATCCTTGAGGGCTAAAGTCTCCATAAGCCTAGGGACAAAGCCCAGGGAGAAGGCACATTCCCTTTCCTTGGAAACATTCAAAATAAAGTTGGATGGAGTTCTGAGTAGCCTGATCTAGATGCAGATGTTCCTGCTCAGTGCAAGGGCATTGGACTAACTGATCCTTAATTACCTTTGAAAGGTCCCTTCTAACCCAAACTATTCTACGACTCTCTGATAAACAGCTTGCACTCTCCTCATGCTGGTTTAATTTTTTTTTTTTAATTCCAGGAAAATATTGTTCAATGTTTTTAAGTTATCAACATATTTTTCTTAGCACCATGATAAATCCCTTTGTTGCTTTTCAAAGGTCTTTTAGTATGTTAATAAAACATTTTTCAAATATTTCTGTTATCAGACTAACAGGTGGCATAGTTCTATATTTGTTTTTCATGGAATGATTGAGTTTAATTTTTTTACTTTCCTTTTTTGCATGCAATAAAAATGTTAAGGATTCAAAATGCATGCAATGTAATGGTATGTGGTAAAGTATTATCCAGGCTTTCCTCTTAGAGAACTGTCAACAATACTGCCTATATGACTAGTATTTATCATTCAGGCTGCACAAACAAAAATATTTTTCTTCATAGCACACCACTTAGTGATTTTTGTAAAGCATATCTTAGTCCAACAGCTTGACAGCTGGCTCTAATAAATGCTCTTATTAATGATCACTCTGTCTATGTCCAGCTGTCATCTCCCTGACAAGGCACCCCTCTAAAGACACTGAGGCAGGCAGAAATGCCAAGTGTATTGGCCTTCCTGAGATCTAGGATACCACAAGGTCTTTCCCAAAGAAAGCCCTTTCTGCGCAGAAGCCACACCACAGATATACTGAGAAGAACTGTTAGGGGCTGTGGGTTTAAAACCCCCAAATACCTCCGGATCCCAAAAATGCTTTTTTAATTGGAAGCAAGCAAGCAAGAAAATGAGCACAACAGTCAGATTTGCACCATTCACACGTAGAGATACATAAGGTAGGAAGTGTAAGGTGGCAAAACTTGCTGGTGTAGGTAATGACCTATACAGTAGACACTGCCTATGTGTAGTTCTTTGGGACACCTGCAAAAGTAACAGTTTTTTTGAAGTGGGAGAGAAGGGTGTAAATGTCCCTTCTGACAATGTATTTACATCTGATCTACAGCATTGTGTTAGAAGATGCAATGCACTTCTCCCTGGGCTTGTTCTCAATTCGAGGAGGTTCAGTAGGATTCAGAGAAGCAGAGTCTAATTTTTCATTTTGTCCCTATATCTAGTCCCTATAGTGTGATCATGACATATATTGCAGAGCTGTGTTAGGTATAATTGTCTTTAAAATTCTGGAATACCCTGGATGACTTTAAAAATTAAAATTTTTAAAAATTACTTCTGAGTTTTACAATAGCTGTCATTAAGAGAAAGGGGAACAGATGACTGGACAACATCCTTTGAAAGTGAATAGGGAGACAGCTTGCTTCCTGCACTACACTAAAGGACCCTTGCTCCTTACTACCACATGGTGCAATTTTGATGTGCTTAATCCCTAACTGTGTTAACTGCCTTCCTTTCTCATTGTTTTTTTCTAGGAAGATTATTGCTTTCAGGACAACAAAAAACGCCCCACACAAAACCAGTCCAAACCAAAAAATAAAACAAAAGCATTTATGCGTGACCTATTTTTTTTTCTCAAATTGTGTGGCCATTTTATACTGTCCTCCGATTCCTCCATCCTCCTTTGGCACAATCAACTGTCTAGTAAAAAGGTTGCTAGGAGCCTGTGTTTCATATTCCCTAATGTGCAATCAAAGCTTGAAAAACCAGGGGTGTGTTGCCAGCTGCATCACTCATTTCTTGCTGCATGCCTGAAACCAAGGCTGCTCTGAATGTCTGCAGTAAGTGCTGAGGTATCAATGAGGAGAGGCAGAAAACTGAGGTGGGGAAGTGTCTGTCTGCAGTCATGAAATGGCAGAACTTTTCTGCTTTCACACAATTCACACAGTCACTGCTATCTGTATTAAAATTATGAAATACAGGGGAACTGGATATTAAGCATCTTTCCATTGGATTGAAAAGCTCAGACCTAAGCCAGATCTGCTCGGCCCAAAATGTATCATTATTCAGCAGTTGTTCAGTGATCTGTGTAAAGTGAATTGATAAGTTAATTTAGTTTTAGGAGAAATGTGACTTGCTTGTTCAAAAATCTTTGGTTGTCTAAGAAGAGAGACCGAAAGTTGGGATAAACCACGCTACATTTCATTTTATTTTTTTTAAGAAATTGGAAGTTGGAAAAATGTCCTTAATTTTTTTTGCATATAAATATTCAACTATTATCCTCAATCGAAATTATTAGCACTTTGTCTTATTTACCACATTGCCAGATTTGGATACAAAATCTTCTTTGGAATATTAAAAATAAATATATTGCTTTCCATTGTTATCTTGGCCCATCATTTTCATAGATGGTTGGTTCTGGGTTATACATTTTTCTCTAACAAAAAAAAAAAAAAGGAAATGCAGAGACAGCCAGGAAGCTGAGTGTGGTGCCTGAGACTAGAGATTCTGAGAGTTTAGACAGGATTACATACAGTTTTTGTTTCTTTTCTTTTTTTTTTCCTTTTAATTTTATATTTTATGTTGCAGAAAAGAAAAAGCTCATGTAACACCCTTGACAGAAAGGCAGTTCTTATTTGTCTTCTTTCACCAAACATCTTGTGCCACACGTTCTGTATCTGGGTACAAACAGCCTAGTCATAGAGGCACTTACAGATCTCTGTTCAGTAGGGAAACTGGTTCTGAAAATAAAATTCAAAAGGGAAGGTTTGTATTTTTCTTGGTATCAGTCAAGAAAAGTAATTTCATCTTTTTATTGTAATTTTTATTATGTTTTAAATTTAAGTCTTTGTCCACTTTCTCTTCCTTTTCCTCCCTACTTTTTACAGGAGGTAATGACCAATTTCTGCTCCAACATACAAAAAGCTTTGTACCTTTAATAAATTACAGATTTGTCAAGATTGTCATTGCTTTAATGATGCCCCTGTCCAGAGACGCTTCACTTCTGTTTTACTTGTCTAGAGAAAACTTACGCTATGTGCTTGGAAGCACAGTCCTTTTACATTTCTATACCTAAGAGAGTCTAACAAAACACTTCCAATTACAGTAATTTCAAACTGCTCTATTTAGACCATATGGAACCAGAATATTGTGCCTTTGCAGGAGCACATAGTTGATTTTTACTTGAGTACTATCCCTCCATTCCAGCATGGCAAATACTGCAATTTCCTTTCACCATATTATATCAGGTTGGTTATATGACTAAAATCCATAATATATATTTAAGAAAACAACACCACTGGATATACAGCCTTATGTAGAAAGAACACCAACAGTTTTTGAAAAAACACCAGGCCTTGACTGACAATAACTGCAGTTTTTAAGAGCTTATGGCCAGTTTTTTTCAGAACAAAACCCCACGTAAACGAAACCAAACAAGACAGCCATCTGCAAGAGCACCATCTGCTGGTCCTCATAACTTGATGCAAATTGTCAGCCTCTGACTGAAAACCATTCTGCTCATCATGGACACCGTTTATGAGCACTTACTTGTAGGGAACTGCCAGTATAAATGGAAAATTTTGCAGTAAAAAGCAGCTCATTCTAGTCCATAATGATTTTCTTTTTGTTGAGTGGCCAAGAGTTGGCAGGAGTTCTTGTTTCTTTTAATAGTAGTCTGTGAGCTTTAAAATAGGAATAACTGCCTCCTGTTTGCACATTACCTGAAATTAAGATTAAAAATAAGGAGTTTAAGGTATTGTGAGTGATGCATGAAATTTGTCTAGAAGGGAATTTGTACCACATAACTTCTTTTCAAAATGTTTTTTTTTCTTAAAATGGAAGATATATATCATGAAAATAGAGATCAGTTCACATTTTGGTTTTAGTTTCCATTAATTAAATTAAAAATTTATTTTCGAGACTGAATAAAGACAGACAGAATCAGACTGAGTGTAAAGCACGACAGAGAAGAAAATTTTACAAATGGAAAGAAAAAGAATGAGATGAAATCTTAGTGTTACCAAACTTCATTATCAGCATCCTTTAAAACAAGAAGAGAAGGATGTTGGGTTGTCTTCAGATCAATTGCATTGTTCCTCAAATGCTGATATAGTTAAACGAGGTTATCAAACAGAGAATATCTATATTTCAAATAAGAAAAGATAGTATATAAAGAATTTGTAAAGCAAAGTAGTTTGCAAACGCACCTTGGGTTAGCCAATATCAACCACTTCAGTCACCAAGCAGTCTTTCTTCAGGACTCTATTCACTTTTCAACAAAGAATCAAAAATATATTCAGTTAGCATTGGATCTTCTGCCAGTAAGAGTGCTTTTCTGGAATGTTTTTTTGAAATCTGACTAAAAGAGTTTTTCCTGAAGAGTTACAATAGTTCCCAGTTTGCATCAGATGATCCCCAGAACAGTTTCTTGTTCCCTTACTGAATTTTGAATTCTTACACAGAAGCAAATTGGAGTGGACCTGAGTGATATGTTTCAGACAATTATTTATTCATCAGAAATGCATCTGCCAAAATGGAGGGCTTCAGGAAGTCCCATGTCTGAGGCTGAATTATCCAACAATGTTTACACAAAATGAACAAAATGTAGCCGAAATAGTGAAGGATTGTTTCAGAACTTCTGAGGTGTTTGTTTTTCACACACTACTAAAAAAAGGCAAGGAAATTAAGGACTAAATATATCAAGTTAGTACCACTGATGACAACATTAACATGAAGTTCAACAAGGCCAAGTGCAAGGTCCTGAACCTGCCAGGACAATCTCAAGCACAGATACAGTCTGGGGGATGCCTGGATGTTGAGCAGCCCTGAGGAGAAGGACTTGTGCTGTTGGTTGATGAGAAGCTCAACATGACCTGGCAATGTGCACTTGCAGACTAGAAACCCCGCTGTGACCCAGCTGCATCAAAAGAGGCATGGCCAACAGATCCAGGGAGGTGATTCTGCCTTTCTACTCTGCCCTCATGACACCTCACCTGGAGAGCTGTACCCAGTTCTGGGGCCCCCAACATTAAGCTGTATAAGTGAGTCCAGAGGAGTCCACCAAGATGACCAGAGGAGGATTGAAGCACGTCTCCTGTGAAGACAGGCTGAGAGACCTGAGGCTGTGCAGCATGGAGAAGGCTCTCTTGCCTTACAGCAGTGTTCCAGTACCTGAAGGAAGCCTACAAGAAAGATGGAGGGGGACATTTCACAAGGGCATGCAGTGACAAGACAAAGCAAAATGTTTTTAATCAGAATGACAGTAGGTTTAGATTAGATTCATTACTGTGAGGAGGGTGAGACACAAGTACAGGTTGCATGGAGAAGTTGTGGATGTCCCATCCCTGGAAGTGTTTAAAGCAAAGTTGGATGTAGCTTTGAGCAACCTGGTCTACTGGAAGGTGTGCATTCCATGGCAGAGGATTTTGGAAATAGATCATAGAATCTTCAAGGTTGGAAGAGACCTTCTAGGACATGTAGTACAACTGTCAACCCAGACCACCATAACTGCCCCTAAACCATATCCCCAAGTGACACATCCAGTGTCTCTTGGACACTTCCAGAGATAGCAACTCCACCACCCTCCTGGGCAAGTTATTCCAACCACTCTTTCAGTGAATTTTTTTTTCTAATATCCGATCGGATCTTGTCTTTTCACTTGAGACATGCCAGAAGATGATCATTAAGGTCCCTTTGAACACAAACCATTCTGTGATTCACAAAGAGTGAGGAAGTGACCTGCAGAAGGTCTCCAAGGAAACCAGAGACAGAACCAGAAACTGAGGTCAACCCGCAGTGTCATACTCCACTTGCTATAAGTTAGGCTATAAAAAAAGATCACTGAATTACTTCAAGGCTTAAATGTTTCTTTAATATAGTCTATAAGAAAAAATTGTTAGATTCTTATTTATAGGCGCCAGGCTTGTAAGAAAACCCTAGCAAAACGCAGAGATATATACTGACCCATGCACCAACCAGGAACCAAATATTATTCAATAAAAAGGTTTCTGTTTTTATTGAAAATTATTTGAACTCAGTTGCCATTTTCTCAGAAATTAGGACATCCAAATACATGGAGGGATTTTCTGTGCTTGAAGGTCCTGTAATTTTTGATATCCTTTCATTTGATAGGAACCAGCCTTTATTTGCTATTAGAACATGTAGCATACATCTAGCACTTCACCAAATTTTTTTAAAGACCACTAACACAAGAGGAATGTTTCAGTGACCTTGCCAAAACAACTTGAAAATAATGTGTTCTATTAAAAAACATACTGGAATTACATCTTTTCCCAGAAGCATGCAGTTTTGTTCAAAATGTTGAAAGTAAGTATTTTATTTTATCTTTGCCTTCCTTTTGAACAAATTCAGTCAGAAATTTTAGTCAAAATTCAGGAATGACAAGCTTGAGCAGTCAGAATTGCCATCCAGATTGTAATTCGTGAGATACGTGTTCAAATTCATGCTGTTACTATTGATCAAATATTATTCTAGCCCAGACAAAGCAGAAGGCCCTGTAAATACACCCTGTTTCATTTCCATCCGATTCTTAACCACTGAATAATAGGACCCAGTACACTACATGATCATATAGAATGGAACAGCTGTGGTAGTACAAGTTGAAGAGACAAGCCGAAGTCCCATTCTGTATATAAGTAGGATGCTCAAGTGATTCAAGTAAAACTGTAGCATCCCTCTTCTTCCTCGTATTTCTTTCCAAAAAGACATAAGGAAAGTTCACTTAAATGGAAATCAGAATAAAGCCAGTGCTACAAACAAAGCATTATTTAGTACACAATTATTTTTCCCTTCTATCTTGATTTTATTCAGTACTTAGAGTAAAATAGTACTTTTCATAAACAGAGGGATGCACATGTAAATTTGATAATACTTTTTGTTCAGTTTTCTCCATTTCCCTCAACAGTTCAAAAAGCTCTCTCTCTTTTTTCCTAAGTTCTCTATATAGAGTGGACCTACTGACATCCTTAGTCATTGAACACCGGAATTCCTCTCTGACTTTCCTGAAATTCTGAAGTGACCACTGTTTTCAACAGAAAGATTAATTAAAATGAAGAGGTTAACATGTTTCTCCATGATTTATGCCAGGTAAGTTTTGTAGTATTTGTGCCATAGATGGATCATTTATAGTGAAAATTATTGAAATAAGTGATGGTGCACATAAGTGGAGATATTTGTGTATCACATCAGAAATATACACAGACAGAAATTTTAAAAGCTCTGGCATAATACACATGTAAATTTGTTGACACTTCTTGTTCAGTTTTCTCCATTTCTCTCAACTTCTAGAAAAGATTTCCTGGTCCATGTAGCTCTTCTTGCAATGCAAAGCACCTTTGAAAAGAAAAAAGATTAATAGCTATATGAAGATTACTCATGGCATAGCCTATATTCTGGGATATGTTTAGACGAGCTTAGAATAAGCCTTAATAGTTTGAACTGTTTAGCTATAACAGAACATGCTATTTGCATTGCCAGACAAACAGACAAGAATGTGTTAAACAACAGATTAGGAAACATTCTTTTGATATTTCTGTCCTACTCAGAAATAAATCTTGCCATCAGTATAAAGAAACACTTTGCTCCTTTATTCAGTGACACTGTGTGGTTTATTTTTTGTGACACACATTTCATTTTACGTAAACTAGTTACAACACTGCCTGTAAAAGAAATCAATCTCATCAGCGCAGAGGGGGCGATTTTTTCATCTCCAGTTTGACAGGAAAGGGTACTGCAAAATGAATTACTGGAGGAAAGATGTGAGGATTACTTCTAAGTACTTGCTGACATGTTCCTCCCAGATATCTTTTGGCACAGTTTCACTGGGAACTGACTCAAGCTTTACAGAAAAATGTGTTTACAGAGGACCCATGGTTAGTATAATAGATTTTTTCAGAGCAACCTGAGCCAAATCTATAGTATTGTTGGTCATACTATATGCAGTAGTTTAGTCTGCCTGTGGGTGCTTCATGACTAATGGAGTCAGGAGAGTATAACACTTTCACAAATGAATTTATTTAAATATGGGATTTTAATCCCTTTTTGTTTGATTGAAGCAAAAAATGTTCAGGACTGTTAGGTAGTTATGATGTTGAGATGAGGATGTGGGGGATAGCTACAAATGCTATTTAGCAATCTTCAGGGTGAAAAGGAGAGCTCTGAACTACAGCAGACTTCCAAAATTCCTAAAATCCGTACTCTTCATGTGAACTTCATGCCACTCCCTATAATATGACTATTTTTTTGCCCATGTTGCAGATGAAGAATAGGGTCTTTGGTAATTTCCTACTGCTATTTTCTACATGATTTCTTCCTCATTATGTGGACTGCTTCTATGACTGTGATATAAGAGAGAAAAGCAGCTTCCTTCTTTCATGTATGCATGTACATACATGTGCAAACGTACACATATGTATTTCTTATATGATTCATCAAAACCACTGCATCCTATGTGTATGTGAAATGTTCTATTATAAATGATGAGGGCATTAGGGAGAGTCTTTAAGCTTTGTGTCATTTAATAGAATTTTTTATATATTCCATTTTTATTGTTTTATCTAGTCTATTTCACTAATTCATGAGGGAGAGTTCTGTTGTTTGGGTTACTAACACAGAGCATGAGAGAGAAATACCCCTGAGTAAAAACCTTATTAACAGCTATTCAGTGCATTTAATTCTTTCTGGAATACTGCCACCAATTACTTTTTGGCATGCTGACTTACACAACTTTTGCAGTATCTTATACCAACAGTTGCCATGAGTACACGCCATCAGAATTACCTTAATTGGCTGAGTGTTTTGGAAGTTTCAGCCTGGCATGACCTGAGCTCACATGGACTACAGAAATGAGAAGGGAAACAAAAAAGAAGTAAAGCTTGATGTCGAGGTACACACAGTCTGTCCACCCTTCCTGAACTGTGACGATTTTGTTTTCCTTATTTCTCTGCCATGTTTTAACCCTAGGGATTCCCATTCAATATGAATAAAATTTAATTTCAAGGAAAACAGAAGGCTCATCATGGAACGTTCTTAATATTCTTGTATTGAATGATCCAATGGCTTGGTTTTGGCCAGGACAGAGTCATTTTTTTAACAGTAGCCGTGAGCAGGAGGGGCTGGGACCCCTGTGGGAATGTCTAGATTGTTATTCTATACCACCTCAGGTCATCATTGCAGTGAGAAGAAGGGTGTGGTGGTGTAAGGAACAATTGTTCATTGTTGCCGGGTCTGCAGTGAGCATTTTTGCATGTGAATTGTCTCTTTTTGTATACTTTTTTTATTACTATTGTTACTGTTCATTTTCTTAACTCACTCCTCTTTCCAGTAAATTTTTTCTTATCTCAATCAATGATTATCACCTTTTTGTGCTTCCAGTTTTCAAGTCCATTCCCAAAGAGAAGGGGAAGGGGGAAGAAGGTGGAGGCAGGGGGCAAATAAGTGGCATCTGATTTGGGATAGTCTCAGTGGGGCATAGGACACTAAACTGAAGAATGCCATTCCTAACCCATGACATTCAGCAAAAGCAACATGCATGTAGAAGGACTGAGAGGCATTTTGTGGACTTTAGACATGAAGTACTCATTTCAGGTGGATAAGGATTTAATTGGACAGTCGCATCCGGAGGGTAGTGGTCAACAGCTCAGAATCCTGATGGACATCAGTGATGAGTGCTGTCCTTCAGAAGTTTGTACTGGGACCAGTGTTGTTTATTATCTTAATTAATGACATAGATGAAGGCATCGAGTGCACCCTCAGCAAATTGCAGATGACACCAAGCTGAAGAGTGTGGTTGCCACACTTGAAGGGTGGGATACCATCCAGAGACACCTGGACAAGCTCAATTGGGCCCATGGGAATCTCATGCAAATAACAAGACCAAGAGAAAGTGCTGCACCTGATTTTGGGCAACCCCCAGTATCAGTCCAGGCTGGGGGATGAGAAGATCAAGAGTAGCTCTGTGAGAGGAACTTGGGGGTGCTGGTGGATAAGAGGCTGGACATGAGCCGGTAATGTGCACTTGCAGCCCAAAAAGCCAATTGTATCCTGGGCTGAATCATAAGAAACATGGCCAGCTTAAGGGACATAATTCTGCCTCTCCACTCTGGTGAGACCCCACCTGAAGTGCTGCATCCAGCTCTGGGGTCCCCAGCACAGGAAGGACATGGACCTGTTGGAATGAATCTAAAGAAGGAACATCAAGATGATTAGTGGGATAGAGCACCTCTCCTATAAGGGAAGGCTGAGAGAATTGCAATTGCTCAGCCTGAAAAAGAGAAGGCTTTAGGGCGACCTTAGCATTGCCTTCCAGTTTCTGAAGGGAACCTGAGTGAAAGATGAAGAGGGGTTTTTTACAAGGCCATGTAGTGATAGGACAAGGAGAGATGGTTTTAAACTAGAAGAGAGTAGGTTTAGGTTAGATACAAGGAAGAAATCCTTTACTGTTAGGGTGGTAACAGGCCAGAGAAGTTGTGAATGTCCCATCCCTGGAAGCAGAATGTATAATGTAGGATAGGCCCCTGAGTAACCTGTTTTTGTGAAAGATTACCCTGTCTATGGCATGGGGATTGATACTGAATAATCTTTAAGGTCTTTTCCAACCCAAACCATTTTATGATTCTATGATTTTATACATGAAGCACCCATGAATAGGTATTTTCATGATTCTTAGTAAAATTAAGACCATTTTTGTCAGGAGAGGCGACTTCTCTAATAATTCTTAGTCCAGGCCAGAAGGGAAACTTTTGAGTCCAGTCACCTGCATTTTTTCCCTGACAATAACCAATTTCATATAGAGGAAAAGAACTAATGTATGATTGTGGACTGACATGGAGGAAGCATTTCTTTATCCTACATGTCTAATGACAGTTTATAGCTTTAATTTACATTGACTTTGTGACTTTTCCATTTTAAGCATAGCTATTCTTGTTGTCCATGAATATATTAGGATGATTTGAATCCTACTGAGCCTTGACCTAAAAGGCAAGTTGTGGAATAATTATCTCAAGCTAGTGATGAATTGTGTATATATTTATTTCCTTTCTATTCATTTTAAAGGGGTTGCCTTTCAGTTCTACAAACTGTCACATCTAATTATTAGAGGAGATGATTTTATTTGCTGCGCCTCAATCATACATTATTTTGAACACTTCTGTGCTTTCCTTTTTTATTGTCTTTTTTCTCTGATCTTATAAGTTTTAAACTGTTTTTCTTTAAATGCTGCTTTGCTGGGCTAAGTATATATATATGAATGTATAATGTATACATTCAGGAGTAGATGAAACATTGACATCTATATGTCAGTTGCATAACATTATAAAAACAAGAAAATAGCTCTATTTAATTAAAGGCAGAAAAATTTTCTTTATCATTAAGATCATTGTCAATTACTTTTATAAGATGTCCTAATTAGTCTTAATGTCTCATTTCTGAAAAAATGTTTATGTAAATCTTAGGTCCAAGTGTGTCAAATGGTCACTGAAAACAGAAATATGAATCATAAACTCCCTCTCACTTTTCATGATCCATTGTTTCTGAGGGGAATGGATTTCAACCATAAAAATTGTGTCTCTTGATTTCCAATGTTAAATTTAACTATCTTCCCTAGGTATGAAGGACATTACAAAAACTAAGACTACACAGTATTTTGTGAAAACATCAAATAACTGTAATTGTTTATATCAATGGTCAATAAATAGAAGAGAGAAAAATCTCTGCCTTCTCCATGCTGGCTACCAGAGAGTGAAGTGAAGGTTTCCAAGTAAATCAGATGTAGGTACACAATTCTTACCCAATCTGTGTTTTCTTTATAAAGTTTTCATGTTTTACTTAAAATTAGAATACTATGTGTCTAAAAAACAATACGGTCCTGAGCACTGAATGCAGAGTGAAAAACAACCCTTGCCTCAAAGTGCTCATAGTCTTAGGGGACTCCCAATTGAAATCCTTTGACTGAGAAACTGAAGTAAAGATACTGATGTACTAGCAGAAAAAAAAAATTGTCTCATTCAATCAGATGAAAGGGAAAGAATTTGAGGGAGTATCCACTGGAAAAAAAAAAAAGCCACTACAAAACAATACTGTCTCGAAGAAATTTTAAATTCAGACATGCATAGACTACACCCACAGTTCTCAGAGAGCTGTCTGCCTATAGCAGAGAGCAGAGTTCATCTTTAGCAGTTTAGGCACAGCTCCTCAGTGATGTTTTGCATGTTGTACAAAGCTTACATTATTCCTAGGTTGACAAAAATAACAGACAAGATTCTCCCCTGCCCTCCTTGGCTTTTTGCCATTATACCCATTACTGAAACAAATTGTCCAGGGCTCATTATAAGGATGAGGTCATGTCTTGTGAGGTAGCTTTGGGGCTAATTTCCTGAGTGAATCCGGAATGTATACCTCACTTAAGACGTGTTCCAAAATCCAGCAAAATCAGGAGGGCTGTGTAGTGAATGTTGGATTATGCCCTGTATCTCCTACCAGTTAAAAAGAAAGAGATGCAGTCTTTCAGCCCCATCATTAAAAGCAGCATCAAATGCTTTACCAATTGAGTTATTGCACATAGACAATATAAGGTAATACCTAAAGACAACAGAAAATACTTGCTAATTTTGTGATAGGGACAACAATATTAATTTTTTTTCTTTATGAGTCCCTCTATACTTGCTAATATTTAAAATAATGAAACATATTCCTATTAAAGATGAATTAAAAATAAAGCCTCTGGGAAGTAAACTGTTGAATATATATGAAGACTTGAAAGCCCTATTAAAATAGCCATGCTCAGCTAATAATATATTCTTTGCTTTCATTTTCAGCAAGAGGAAAAGCTTTCTATCCTACAGACAATACTAAAATAAAGAGACATCAAATATGTAAAATTTTATGTAACAGTGAATTCAGTAAAACAACTTGCTAATAGTCAGAAATTTACCTTATGTTCCCAAAAAGGTACAAACAATGGTAAATAACAAACTCAAAGAGGTGGTCTCAAAGTAGGCTATTAAAAACCTTCTAAGGTAAACTTAGAAGATGATTATTTGAACTGAGAACCTGAGAACTGAGTCAGAAGCTCAAATGTAAGGAAATATTTGTATTTCAGTTCTGATGTATTTATGTTTGCACTGACAAAGATAAAGTTCTTAGTGGAAAAACATGGCTGGTTTATTGAGCTTGTGTATTTTCTATTTTCAAATGTCTCATCTACAAGACAGCAAATAAACAATACATGACACCTACCTTCAGTGAAGATGTGAGTCCAGAATTTTATAAAAAGAACAAATTTAGCTGAAAACTGTCAAACATTTTGGTCAAGACTAAAGCTGACTGCAAGTTACATATATATTTTTAAGGAAAAAGAAAGGAAACTCAAAGGTGCACTTCACTTTAAATAGATAGAAATCATAACTTTTTTTCCCCCCCAAATTTTAAGTACCACAGAAAAAAGCTTAATTTAAAAGACAGCAAATATTATAGTTATAATATTCAGATTTGTATGTAGGTGCATCCATATTCATATCCATGAATATTTATGCATGAATCTATAGAAACTTATTCTCCTTTTCTTACTCACATCCAATATACGATAGTGAAATAAACAGCACTGTGCATAAATGAGAATGGGAACTTATGTTTTTCAGTGGCAGTGTTGATCACCACCTTGATGTAACATTTGACATACTGGACAAGCTGAAATTCACAACAGTGCACAGTCAAATTCTTCTTTTAGGAAGAAGGAGCTGTCATGTGAAAAGGAGGAGATTTCCTCGACTCTTAGTGTTTGATTGGTCTGTCAGTGCCCCAGAAAAGCTGAGACCCTTGTACCTGACCAGTCTGCCAGCGCCCCTTTAGGGGAACCCTTCATTGAGCAATGCTGCTGGACTGGAGGGCACTGTGATTGACTTATTCAGGGACACACACCAGCAGCATGAGGGAGGCCCCTCAGCAGGTCTTCCCATTTTATGACCCCTCAGCCGGTCTTACACTTTATTCAAGAACATCACCCACGACCAGCAACAGCCAGTACCCGTGAAGGACTCACCAACACTTTACAGCATAACACTCTTTATTAATATATCATTGTGACAGGCTAAGGTTCGAGGATTGCTGGTGACAGTATCTGACTGCAAAAACATATTCAAATGACTGTCTTGAATCCCCAACAAAAGTGACTCAGTATGCACAGTGTACAGTTCTTACCCAATAGGCACCTCTATGGGGGAGAAGGCAGGTTCAGCCTGTTGACTGATCCCAGCAGTTATGATGGAATCTTCTCTAACATTCCCTTCATTCTTGACCTATTTTTATGCTATTTCTGTATGTTTAGGTGGAGCTTGAGTGACTCTAGTCCTGCCTACTGTTGTTACTGATTGGTGTAAAATTCTCTCTCTTCACTTTTAAAGATACCATTAAAAAAACATAGAACACACGCCCAGTGAGAGATGGTTGCACCTTGGATCTGGGCAACTTTGGGATGGATGTGTGTGTTAGTATTACAATTAGGCTATAATGAACCAAGTTCATCTAAGGAGAGAGATTTCATCACAGTTGTTGGCTCAGCAGCAGGACATCTCCTCCTCCCTCTGCTGGTTGGCGGATGCTATGTGGTTTATCAGCTGCAAAGCACCATCAAGTTCCCCTCCCTGAAAGAATTTTCACAGAGTCTGGACATGACACGGTGTCTGCTCTCTGCTCCACTCTCCATTCCGTCCCCCTTAGCAGGTGCTTACTGTTATGTGGGGAATCATCATGAAGCATACCAACTGTGTTCCGTCCAGGGAGTAGGACCTCCATTTTACCCTATAATTTCTGTACCATTACAACTTCTGTTAGGATGTGAATATAACTTCTTAGTTTCATCTGATTTTACCCCCAGTCATCTTTCCACGAGGAGCACAAGGATCCAATCTCATTTTAGGTCAAAACCTCTAGTCTACACGGAGAACTAAAGCTCTGCTCTTTCAGTGATTCTGTTTTGCACTTGCACTCAAGGCAGAATTTACGAGAAAATGACAGAGTCCTTCAAAGGTTCTGGCTTACTTTTTAGATTTCTGTCCTTTGGCATTCTTCCTTAAACAACACAACACTGAAAACACTCTCTCTTCCTAATAAAGAGATGAAAGTCTTTTTTGATGGTTTAAAAATAAAAATCAATTCTATATAGAAGAAAAAGGTAAAAAATCTTGACCTTCAGAGATCTTACTCCACTTCATCATTCTGCTGTAAATATTTACTTATGAACTTTTGCAATGGACAGTGGCATTTGGGTAAAGATTGCATTTGCCATATTGAGTTCTGGTCCATAAACCACTGTATTTGATTTAAGAATAGAGAATCTCAACTGCAAAGTCCTGTGAGATTTTCTAGATTGTCATATTGTGAATATAAACCTTACTGGATACTTTCAATTTATAGTCAGTCTAAGCCTCAGGTGCTGTCAAGTTGTGCTCAACACAACCAAAATTGTGAAAGAACATGAAGTCACAGAGACTGGACCCAGTGCAGTCTCCTGGAGAGCAGTGCTAACTAAAGGCTTCCAACCAGGCCCTGTGCCACTGATCACAGCCCTCTGAGCTCTGCCATTCAGACAGTTCTCAATCCACCTCAGTATTCACTCAACCAGCTAACACTGCCCTAGGTTACCCTTGAGGATGTTATGGCAGACAACGTTAAAAGCCTTGCTGAAGACCAAATAGACCACACCCACTGTTCTTCCCTCATCTAGCCAGTAACTCCATCATAGAAGACCATCAGATTGGTCAAGCAGGATTTTCCTTTAGAAAATCCATGTCGACTACTCCCAATAACGTTCTTGTCTTCCACGTGCTTAGAGATGACATCCAGCACAAGCTGTTTCATTACCTTTCCTGGGCTTGAGGTGAGGCTGATTGGTCTGTAGTTCCCTGGGTCCTCCTTCTTGCCTGTTTGAAGACTAGACTGATACTGGCTTTCCTCCAGTCCTCAGGCACCTCTCCTGTTCTCCATGCCTTCTCAAAGATGATGAAGAGTGGCTCAACAATAATATCAGTTAAAATATTATCCTTTGTCTTCTTCAAAAAAATCAAGCTCATGTAGTCTGTCTCCTAGAAAAAATGAAATATAATTAATGGATGAGAATACCCCACAATATTGAACTATACTCTTGATATCCCTGCACAAATGTGACTCCTTAGAATAAAGGTATTAATATAGCATAGTTCTCATGCAGAAAGAAAAATTCTACAAAGAAAATCTTGTGGAAAATTTGTATGAACCAGAGTTTAAAAATGAAATACAGAATCAGCATGCAACTTTAATGAAACCTTTCTCATCTTGCTGCCTCCATTACCTGTAGCAGTAATCATATAAAAACTATAGTATCTTCTTACTCTGTATTCTCCATTGTGCAAAGTAATAATTAGTGGTCTTTTGTGTAATTTTCATTGTGAATGTGCAAGTCCTCAAAGACTTCTCTGTTCATTCATAGCTGTGATTCTTTCCATTCTAGGCAAACTGAGTTGATAGTCTCCAATAAAAAGAACTTAGATTCTTCTCTTTTTTTGGAGGATTTTGATCTGGTGGTGGATTGTGGGTTTTTTGCTCTGCATGTTCTTTGCTAGTTCATTGTCCTACAGTCAACCTGATAATGTACCATCCATTCATTGTTACCTCTCATATGGTGTCCCTCAGGGGTTGGTCCTGGGGCTGATATTCTTCAACATCCTGCTGGTGACATGGGCAGTGGGATTGAGGACATCCTCAGCAAATTCACTGATGACACCGAGCTGTGTGGGGTGGTTGACCTGCTGGAGGGAAGGGATGGCATCCAGAGGGACTGGGCAGGCTGGAGACCTGGACCTGTGAAAACATCATGAGGTTCAACAAAGCAAGGTCCTACACCTGGGTTGAGAGTAGCCCTGTGGAGAAGGACTTGGGGCTGATGCCTGATGAAAAACTCAATATGAGCCGGCAGTGTGGGCTCACAGCCCAGGAAGCCAACGGTATCCTGGGCTGCATCCAAAGGAGAGTGGCCAGCAGGTCAAAGACGATTCTCCTCCTCTACTCTGTTCATCTGAGACCCCAGCTGCAGTTCTGCATCCAGCTCTGGAGTCCTCAGTGTAAAGACGACATGGAATTTTGTTGGAGCAAATACAGAGAAGGGCCACAAAGTTGATAAGAGGATTGAAGCACCTCCCTGATAGAGACAAGCAAAGTTGAGGCTGTTCAGCCTGGAGAAGAGAAGGTTGTGTGGAGACCCATCCAAAAGGGACCTACCAGGAAGCCGGAGAGGGATTCTTTGTCAGGAATAGTAGTAATAGGACAAGGAGTAATGGGTACAAACTGAAAGAGACATTTAGGTTCAATATTAGGGAGAAATTCTTTATTGTGAGAGTGGTGAGTCACTGGAACAGGTTGCCCAGGGAGGCTGTGGATGCCCCAA
>VZTH01006159.1:192845-305362 GCA_013397815.1 Aleadryas rufinucha
CTCTGTTCATTCATAGCTGTGATTCTTTCCATTCTAGGCAAACTGAGTTGATAGTCTCCAATAAAAAGAACTTAGATTCTTCTCTTTTTTTGGAGGATTTTGATCTGGTGGTGGATTGTGGGTTTTTTGCTCTGCATGTTCTTTGCTAGTTCATTGTCCTACAGTCAACCTGATAATGTACCATCCATTCATTGTTACCTCTCATATGGTGTCCCTCAGGGGTTGGTCCTGGGGCTGATATTCTTCAACATCCTGCTGGTGACATGGGCAGTGGGATTGAGGACATCCTCAGCAAATTCACTGATGACACCGAGCTGTGTGGGGTGGTTGACCTGCTGGAGGGAAGGGATGGCATCCAGAGGGACTGGGCAGGCTGGAGACCTGGACCTGTGAAAACATCATGAGGTTCAACAAAGCAAGGTCCTACACCTGGGTTGAGAGTAGCCCTGTGGAGAAGGACTTGGGGCTGATGCCTGATGAAAAACTCAATATGAGCCGGCAGTGTGGGCTCACAGCCCAGGAAGCCAACGGTATCCTGGGCTGCATCCAAAGGAGAGTGGCCAGCAGGTCAAAGACGATTCTCCTCCTCTACTCTGTTCATCTGAGACCCCAGCTGCAGTTCTGCATCCAGCTCTGGAGTCCTCAGTGTAAAGACGACATGGAATTTTGTTGGAGCAAATACAGAGAAGGGCCACAAAGTTGATAAGAGGATTGAAGCACCTCCCTGATAGAGACAAGCAAAGTTGAGGCTGTTCAGCCTGGAGAAGAGAAGGTTGTGTGGAGACCCATCCAAAAGGGACCTACCAGGAAGCCGGAGAGGGATTCTTTGTCAGGAATAGTAGTAATAGGACAAGGAGTAATGGGTACAAACTGAAAGAGACATTTAGGTTCAATATTAGGGAGAAATTCTTTATTGTGAGAGTGGTGAGTCACTGGAACAGGTTGCCCAGGGAGGCTGTGGATGCCCCAAGCCTGACAGTATTCAAGGCCAGGTTGGACAAGTCCTTGAGCATCCTGGTCTGGTGGGAGCTGTCCCTGCCCACAGCAGGTGGGGTTGGGAATAGATGATCTTCAAGGTCCCATCCAACCCTTAATTTTCTATGATTCTATAATTCATGTGATTCATTCTTATTAATTATTTATGATGCAATAGTGCATTATGTTTATAACAAGGTTATAGAGCATTGCTCTGCTATTACTCCAAAGGCCATGAGAACAAGCAGATTTTGTCAAAGTATAGAAAATAAAAGCAAATTTTGGATTTTTAATATCATATAAACAGATTAAATGAGAAATGGATTTTATCTGAAATTTTTATCGATTATCTGGACTCTTAATGAGATCCTGGAAATGAAATTAAGTTAATATACATAAAGGTCTTGTCTAAAGTTTACGGGAAAAAATGTGAATCTTACTATTGCCAGGAGAGGCTGCCTTGAGAAAAAATGTTGATGATCATCTAATATAAATTCTTACAAACAGAGTAGAAAAGACTAGGGACTGCTATTGCTTTGCACCTACAATCCATGACTATACTTCCACCTCATCTCACCAAAAACCCATGAAGCTGATAGATGCATTTTCTTTAACTTAATAACGTGCTTGTTAGGACAAGTTAATGATTCTCTTCTGAACTCGAATACACATGCCAAGGTGATCTATTTGTGCAGTACTGTTCACATTGCAATGACACTTGAAATTCTCCATGATACATGAGTAACATTTAAACTTCTGTTGTGAAATGAGAAGATTCCCAATATCACCTTTAATATCCAGAATGCATTCCAGATAAAGTCTGCTTCACTATAGCTACCCAAATATAATAGAAAATGATATCTTATTTTTAGAAAAAAATTTCATGTGAATCTATCCAAGTTCAATAAATTTCACAGAGTGGGAGGTCAAACCATCTGTAACAATACTAAAAATGCTTAAATGATTTAATAGCAACAGGCATATCCAGCAGCAATCTTCTGTAGTCTTAGGTTTCAGTCACAATGCTAAAAGTAGCACTAGAAATTACTCTCCAAGCTTGAAAGGGAAATCGTTTCACCTTTTATGTGAAGAAACTAAAGAACAGTTTATGCTGCTGTATGTAATTGTTTATGATTAATTCAAAGAGTAATAGTCTCCTGCTTTGCTTGGAAGCAGCTGGTGCCCAAAAAGTAAAATTTTTTTCTTTATGTGTAAAACACCACTGTCTAAGTGTACCATCTAATACAAATGTACATATATTTTCCCAGTTTCAAAGTTTCTTTAAAATTCACTTGCAGATTCAATCATCAACCTTCCCAGGCAAAAATCATGTTTCTGTAGTAATAAGAATATTTAAAGATTAAGTTCTTTAAATTATTTAATTTAAAACTTCTATCTAACTTACTTTCAATGTTTAGGGAGAGATATCATTTTAGACAATGATTTTATTGTGAATAATTCAGCCATGGCTTATCGGTAGCTGACTTCAAGTGAACACGTAAAGTGTAGATACTCAACTGTGTGTGCATGTATAGGATGTATTCATTACAAGTAAATGTTACAAAATGAAAGTATGTTCAAATATGTGCTTGATCATTAAAAAATCATTTACAACATTAAACCTTTTCTTTTTCTCTCCATAGAGGAATCCACATTTTCTCACTCATACTTAGTGTCATAATTCTTATATCTAGGAGTATTAACTGTAAGAAAATTATTTTTAAATTAATTTTCAGAATAATTCAGAAGGAATAATTTCTGCTTTGCAATTATTTGTTTATGTATATTTCGGCATGCCAAGAAAACAACAGATTAGAAAGAGAAATAGGAAATTTATTGCTATTTAAGATGATTTCATAATTCTTTTCTTTTTATAGGTTAGATTTGAAGAGACTTGGAAGTAACACTAAGGCAATATTTCACAGTGCAAATTAGAAACAATTTAAAGTTCTCTGGAGTTAAACTCATATTTGCATATCTAATTATTGGCATAATGACACTATTGACTCTTCAATGAAAGGGTAGGTGAGACTGGTGAGGTTAGCTTTAAAGTATGCTCTGATCATCTCTGCAAGTTTCATCTGAATATGCAGTATTAATTCTGCTATTCTTTTAAAAATAAAAGCAATTTCTACAGCCACTGCAGGAATGTACATAGTATATATTACCTGCAAGATAAACTAAAGTTCCCTGAAATTGTTTGCTTTCTGTTGGACTTGAGTTGATGTACAATACTCTTTTAAATACAATAAGGAATCCCTTTATTTTAATTTTTCTCAGCATATACTGGTTACTATTTCTAACAGTACTTTAATATTGAGTAGGCTGGATCCATTCTATTTGTGACTGGCTTACATTTTATTGATGAGGATTTTGATAGATCTTTTTGGCTTACCCCTAAAAAGAAAGACAAAGACTAATTAACTCCCAAATTAATACGAGAGAAGAAATATCCATCACAAAGTTATGGGATTCCTTGTCAGAAAAATATTTTCCTAATCCCTGATTGTTAAAGCCTTTCTTATATTCTGAAGCAAGAGGGTTTTATCCTTACTAAAATTCTCTTTTCCAGTCTGGATCTCACACCATTGAAGTCATAGGAAACCCATTCAATCCAACTGGTGCAGGGTCAAACACTTAATCCTACTATTACAGGTTCGTATATTGTTGTTATCTGTGTAAATGTTAAATCCTGTTTTCAACCCTGATAAGCTCTTGGCCTTGGTGATACCTTCAGGCAATTAGTTCCCAAAGCTGCTTGTGTTTTTTTTATCAGTCATAAAGTTGCTGCATGTCAATTTTCCTGGATGTCTTGTCCTGTGAGAGAAGGTGGACACATCTCTTTCAAGTTTTCCATTTCCAAGTTTTTCAGTCCTGTTTCTAAAGTAAATGGTTCAACCCTTTTCAGTTGCAGAGAGGCAGAATTAGGAGTGTCTTTCTGCTGAAATTAATGCTGAGTGAGTTTGTTCTTGGTTTAATTGAACATTAGCTATCAGGACTACTACTTCCACATTCTGATCTAGTATTACAGTTTTTTTTGATGTTATGTCTAATTTGATTTTAAAATAAGTGCTAATTTAACTATTTTGGGAAAGATATTAAATGATTTTGACATATGGGAAATGTTTTCTACCAGATGAGCTTCCTAAAATACATGTGAAAGAAATTATCTCAAAAAAACAATTCAGAGTATAGAAGTAGACAAATAAATCAGAAGGAATTTTGGACATATTTATACATTTAATGCATTTTAATTACACTGGCACTTTCATTTTTTGGTAATTGCACCTTAATTGCATATATTTTTCTAAATTTAAAAAAATAGTTAAAATGGCATTGTACTAGATGAAATAATTTCAGGCACTTACTGCAGCTGTTTTAAACAATCCATGTGTGGAATAATTTCGTAGTCTTATTATACAAGGCATTTAAAAATTGCACTTGAGCAATTCTGCCTGCAATCAACAACAATCCTATAATATTGGTTTTTAGTCATCAAAGAAAACAGAGCCAAAACCTGTTAACTAAAAAAGGCTATTCCTTTTGCCTTTTGGAAGGCCTCTTGAGGCTCTGAAGTTTTGAAAATCGTTTAACTTAGGTGCCACCTTCTCAGTTTTGGAGACTGTTGTGGTTTAATCCCAGTTGACAACTAAGCTCCTTTCAGCCGTTCACCCACACTCTCCTGGTGGGATGGGGGAGAAAATCAGAAGGGTAAAAGTGAGAAAACTCAGGGGTTGAGAAAAAGACAGTTTAATAGGGAAAGCAAAAGCCACACATACAAACAACAAAAAAAAAAGAATTAATTCACTGCTTCCCATGGGCAGGCAGGTTTTCAGCCATACACAAGAAAGCAAGGCTCCATGACACATAATGATGACGTGGGGAGAGAAACACCATCGCTCTGAACATCCCCCCCTTCCTTATTCTTTCCCAGTTTTATGTGCTGAGTGTGACACTATATGGTCTGGAGTATCCCTTTGTTGGCTGGGGTCAGCTGTCTCAGCTATGTCTCCTCCCAGCTTCCCATGCAACCCCTACTTCCTTGACAGCAGGGCAGTGTGAGGAGCAGAAAAGGTTTTGGCTCTGTGGAAGCACTGCTCGGCAATAACAAAAATATCCCTGTGTTGTCAGCACTGTTTTCAGCACAAATCCAAACCCAGGCCCATACCAGCTACTAGGAAGAAATTTTTTTTTCTAACTGAAACTAGCACAGAGACTAACTCAAGGAATTTTCCTTACAGATATGGCTCTTACTGTTTATTACTTTCTGATACATTTTCATATAGTGCCTATCTGAATATTAAGGCCTTGAAACCGAAATTTATGCCAGATTTCTGTGTGTGGCTGGTGCTATGGATTCTCTTATGAGAAACACCTTACAACACATTGTTTCTTGAAAATATCGGACTTTATTTGAATACCAGTCATGTGTGTAATGCATGTCATTGACATGCATGCTTGACAGCGACCACAGTCAGTTTGTGGAACCCAAGATCACATTTCAGTTTAGAAGATTTCAGCCTTTGAATTGTACATAATTGCAATTATCTAGCAGGCTGCTAAGACTGGAGCAATTAATATTGCAATTAATATAATTTTAGTGGCCAGGCACTACACTGAAGGTGAAGACTCATTTTGTACAAGGCATTAACATATTCTACAATTATCTTTGAAGGATTTTTTATTGAATTTAAAACTAAAGGCAAATATTGCCATTACAGACAATCTGAAAAAAGTTGAAATCAGCAAATAGCATCTTTGCCAGAAATCTGTTGTTGTATGTCTGTGGATTTCATTATACCTTAAATGTTTATGCTAAATCTCTCAGTTAATTCCTTGGGAGTTCTGTTTAAAAGCAAGAAATTTCATTGTGACTCTTCATGTTGGATTTTTACTTTTTTTGCTGTCATGCATTTTGCTTTTCTTAATCCAGGTTGTGTTTAATAGTATGTAGGCTATTTCCTCTGGTCCTGCACATATTATTTATACAGATTCAGTATTGGTGAACCAATAAACTGTTTATAGGCCATTGCTAATGAGAAGCAATTATTTGTAATTTTAGATTTTGAGATGTTTATAGAGACATTGTAATAAAGTTTATGAAACTATTAAGTTTCTCACAACCCAGTGATGAGCACCATTAGCAACTGGCAAAAAGGTACTGAAAACAAAAAGCGGGCAATTACAACTGGATGAAGTATGAAAACTAGAAAGTGAACAGAGAAACATCCCTGATTCAATACATTCAACAGCGAAATGAATTTGCCATCCTTGTTCTGTTTCTGCCCATGTAAAACTCTCTCTTGGCTTTAATAATGAAAACAGATGGCTGGGCATAGAGCAAATGTTCCAAATACTTACATTATCAAATATGAGTTATCTATACGTTCTCCTTTCCAAGCATAAACATAAAAAAGTAATGTACAGTTTACTCTAGCTTAATATATAATAAATAAAACCAGAAATACCATTTAGAACTCTTATAGTCCTTTTCATCTGGAAATCTCAAAGCAGCTTACACAAGGGGGATAGCGGAGTATCTCTGGCATCAAAGAGCTTTTCGAACTCACACATCATCCATTTGACGAGTGCAAAGAACACAAAGTCTGAGTAGTACGTTCCTCCCATAGGCAAAATTACAGCTAAATCTTGCATTAGTGGTATGTTGGAGTTTATTTTAGCAACACTCTGAAAGAGGTAGAATTGCAGCACTAAAGCTATGGAGATATGTGAAGACCTAAAGCTTAGTATCTAACCTTCCACCAAAAAGCAGAAACTGAGTTCTAGGCCACTAAAGTCCACATCACAATGCTTTGATATCAGTCACAGAGGTATATCCTCTTCACCAAGGAATGAGAATGGCACTAGGACTTAAATTCTACCAGTTCTAACTCTATGCTGTAAAAGAATCAGGCAAGGAGTAAGTCCACCAAATTATCACAGATCTTTACAGATAAACTGTTTTTATGTGGGCAGTCAAAGAAAGAAGAAAAAAGCTCAAAAAAAAAGCAGATTTTTTTTTTTCATTGGTAAATCTTAACNGCTTTTCGAACTCACACATCATCCATTTGACAAGTGCAAAGAACACAAAGTCTGAGTAGTACGTTCCTCCCATAGGCAAAATTACAGCTAAATCTTGCATTAGTGGTATGTTGGAGTTTATTTTAGCAACACTCTGAAAGAGGTAGAATTGCAGCACTAAAGCTATGGAGATATGTGAAGACCTAAAGCTTAGTATCTAACCTTCCACCAAAAAGCAGAAACTGAGTTCTAGGCCACTAAAGTCCACATCACAATGCTTTGATATCAGTCACAGAGGTATATCCTCTTCACCAAGGAATGAGAATGGCACTAGGACTTAAATTCTACCAGTTCTAACTCTATGCTGTAAAAGAATCAGGCAAGGAGTAAGTCCACCAAATTATCACAGATCTTTACAGATAAACTGTTTTTATGTGGGCAGTCAAAGAAAGAAGAAAAAAGCTCAAAAAAAAAGCAGATTTTTTTTTCATTGGTAAATCTTAACAAAAACCCACACTTATGGCAAAAATATATTATTCCAACTTTTTGGGGGGAGATAGTGTTGTTAAAAAGAGCAATCCTCATCTCTACAGTTCTCCTTTTTCTCCATTTTTTCTTTCTTCATCTGTTTTCTCAGCCTTTTGGACTCAAATAACTGGAAAGGGTGAATTTAAAGGGGAAGTGTAGGAGGAAAAGACACGAAATTAATAATATTTAATACGCTTTTTTCCTATTATTTATTTAAAATACCTTAAAATCAAAATTTTTCACTCTTCTAAGTAAAATTCTTCAGAAATAAGGTCATATAGACCACATAGAGTATGTAATATGTAATATGTTGTTGTGGATGTCAAGGAAGACAAATAATTTGATATTTCTGACATAAGTACTTTTTGAACTTTGCATTCCTTGTGTTTCTACCTCATGTAATTTAATGTTCCATTTGATACTTATGTAATTGTGTGATAACAGGGAACAGTCAGGAAAGATCACCTGCAATTTCCCTCTTCTTTCTCTAAAAAGCAAAAGCAGAAAAAAAAAGAGCTACATTCTAGCAACTTTTGGCACATTTTTCTATAATTTTCAGTTGATCTCTCTTTCAAAATACTGCCAGACAGACAGCAGGTTATATATCACTGATTCTTTGATCTCCTACATTTAATTGGGGGCACCAACAAGATCTTTCATGTTTAGAGGCCAGAAATGAGTAAAAAGCAATGTTTCATGTAAAGACTGACAAATTGTCTTTTTTTCTCTTTCTCCCCCTCCCTTTTTTTTCTCTTTGTTGTCTTAAAACTGTCAACTTCTGTCTCAGAGATTAAAAAAAGTGAGATTAATATGAAAAGCAGAACTGTCATTCCTACAGTAGAGTGACTTTCCTGATGAAAGCTGGGAAACGTGCTAGTCTGTCTGTGCACTGAACTCACTCCACCTAACATAAAAGTATTTCATTGTTATGGTAAAATGAAATGAATACGTATTTCACAATTCTACCTCCACATAGAATGAAATGCATTTTAAGAAAATCTAGTGCTAGAAAGGCAAGGCTCTGTACACCAAAGATGTCCAAAGAGCCAGTGCAATGGAAAGGAAGGCTTTTCCTATGCTAATCACCTGTAGACAAGTCTGTACCTTAGCATCCTTCTTTGCGTTTCAGTTAAAAATGAAATCAGAAGAGGCCTTCTGACATGGAAAAAAAAATTATGCATTTAAATTAAATTCCACCTGATAAAGTAAGATATTAACAAACCTTTTAGGATTAGATTTGTCTTGTATCCTTCAGACTTTTACAAATGCATAAGGGAAATTAAGAAACTAGATCTTGTTGTCTGTATTTAGATCTTGCTATTGAATCTCTAGGATGTTTTATACAGTGTTACATCCTAACATTAAGTGAGTAAAGGAGATTGTGTATACAAAACTTCAATGAATAATCCTTATGTGCAGCAGATGGAACCTTGTCACACACAGAGGTAATGGTGAAACCTCCCCACCCCGGGATAAACAGTGTAGTTGCCTCTTGATTGTGACTTTTTTCACTTGTGCAAAAATTCTCAGCATTTTGAGAGAGATTTTAAAAGATTTCTAAAGTGAATGTCAGATGTTTAAAGTGAGTCACTGGTTGACTAGGTAAGTAGCAATGTCTATTTCCATTTGAGCTCCAGATACTGCTGTGCAGTCATTTTGACTGCACTGGATTGCTCTTCTAGCATGTGAGCACAAACTACAGGATGCATTTTTAAGAACAGCTTTTTAAAACAATTTAAAGGAACAACAGAAAAAGGATCTGTAGTCCCCTCCTTCGCTATGAACTATATTTGAACAAGCAAGATGACCACAGTCTGTTGGAACAGAGTTAGCTATTGAAGCTAAGTAGTGTTGATTAAGCTATTGTTCCTGCTAAAGCGAAAGGCTTCAGTGGTTAAATGGGCTATTTGAAAATTGACCTTTTTTATCATCAAATCTGATTGATGGGTTTTCATTTCAACTTACCTATTGCTAATAGGCTTCTTTGTGTCTGTCTATTCAGAAAGGTTGCATCTTTAAAGCAGGTTAATTTAAAAGGTCACCTTATCAAACATTTTGCTATTGACTAAAATGTGTAGTCAGACAATTATGCTTCATTTATGTTGCTGCCTACCTGCTGTCTTGTGATTGCCCATAAACTTTTTTTCTGAAACATCTTACTGCTTTTAGAAGTGTGGCAATATTTAAATGTAGACAATCCTGAATGTCTTTGCTCCTACCTTAGTTCATATTGACTTCAGGCCATAGGAAGCTGGTGGGATTTGATTTATTTTCAAATGTAATGAGTGAAATTCTAGACTGAATAAAGTTAAAAAAATAAATGGATGAAATTCAGTGAGGCCAAATGTTCACTTGCAAATTCAATTTCTAGTAGGAAAACGGACAAACCACCACTTCTAGCTGTTTGATCTAGCATCAATGAAGTCAACTAGAAAAACTATGACTGACTTCAAAACAGGCATGGATTAGTTCCAAAAGGATTTCTTTTAACTAGCTGAAGATCCCCCAGCCTTTCAATTTCACTTCAGGCAGAATGAATGCTAAATCTAAATGACTCAAGAAAAAAATAATTGCCATGTCTCTCTTTTTGTGTTTGCTTGTTTTTGTTTTGTGGCTGGATGGAGCTCACTGGATGAACAGGAAAATGAGTTATTTCATGTTACCATGCCCACACTGCAAGTGTTCTCTAACATAACTGATTCACGTACACTAAATTGTCAGAAGTGAAAATTGTCTTCCATTTCAGATGTAAAATGAAAAGCCATTGGGAAACATAATAACCTGTTCAGATGCTCTTTCTAAGGTTGAAAACAATACCTGGGAATACGGAGATAAAAGTGAAGCATGGCTGTTACATTACTGGCATGCAAAGATCATCACCTTGTATATGACAGTTGTTTGTCATTATTTAGGACAATAATAGGAGACAAGGAAAACATTTTGTGAGTGTATTGCAAATTAAAGAGTTGACCATGATGGATGAACGACAAAGATATCTTAATTTATATTTGTTTAAAGCTTTTCATAGATACAAGTTCTTAGAGGAAGGAGATGGGTGTCTGGCATCCTGCATATCACAGTACAAAGAACCTTCTTGCATTTCATCTCAGCTTGTCTGTAGCCATGTAGTAACGCTCAGTTTCAACAGCGTATTTGCAGGCAAAAGGTGAGAGAGAGCCGGATGTGTTTCACCCATTTCTAAGGCAAGCATGGAAATAAATTGCCTGAGAAGGCAATGCAACACAGCTTAACAAATTAGCATGAGGTGTGAAGTAATGTAGAACTTCATCTGCAATCTAAATATGCATATTTAATCACCTGAGATTCATTTTTTTCTGTGTTTGATAACAGAACTGAAATCTGATTTCTTTGAATAACTTTGAGAACCTTTCAAAACCCTGGCAGGAGTTCAGTAGGCTTTAGGGAACATAGTCCTGTGTTGTCCAATCATAGAAGGCGCAGATGCCAGAAATATTCCCCCTAATATATGTTATGTACATTCTTCCTAAAGCACAGATAATTTATTACCTTGAATGAAATTAGAAGTATTTCACATATTTTTATGTTGTCAAATCAAGAATAGAAGCTACAGCATGAAATAAATTACAATATTAAATTTCTTTATTTCCTATGAGTTTCTCATTATTAAGAAGATTAACCTATTATTATTATTATTATTATTATTATTATTATTATTATTATGCAACCAACTAAAATTTGGGAAAAAAACACAAGCACAATCTCCTCGGACAAACCGTTCTTGACTAGTGAAGACATCTGGTGCAAATTTACTATAGATTTTATTGTAGATACAAAATTTGGAAAGTTGTCAATATCATTAGGCATTATAGTCAGTTCAAGGAAAGACTGAAAACTGCAAAGCCTCACATCCCAGCCCCCTCAACTGACATTTCAACAGAAGTCCCCCAGTTTTAACAGTGTCTGCGTGTCTTGACCATTCTTCTAAAAAGAGCACATGCAAAATACATCAGCATGGCTAAAAATTTATTCTTACTAGTCACTGTATTGCTACACAAAAGTAATTGTCAAAGTATTTTTACGTAGTTTCATGAGAAAATATTTTTATTTTAAAATGGTTTGTGTCATTTACTAGTTCGTAATACCACTGCTCTGGTTAAACTCTTAATTATTTATGGAGGAAAACCAAATAATTCTAAATTAATTAATCAAGGATTAGCTGTTGACCACAATTCTCATTCTAACATTAAAAAAAAGAGGTAAATTCAGCTATCAAAATTAATAGACAGTACACCTTTTAGAAAAAGTTTGCTTATGCCGCTAAACAGCAATGGAAAAGTGGATTTGAAAAATCCAAATTTTGTATAAGATTGAGATTATAAGAGAAAAGAAATACCATTTTTTACTTCTGGATTGATATAACCACTACGTAGTTTACGGGATGAATTTAAAAGCACTTTTCTCAATTGCTACCTTCATGGCACAATTTGTAATTATAAGTAAAGGTTATAAAATTTTAACTCCTGTTAGTGACTGCTGCCAAGAAATGCTATCCAACAGTTTAAACTATTTAGAGGGCAGAGAAATTGTGCAGAGAGAAGAAGTATATTATAGCAATTTGTCACAGAAATTGGACAGAGAGAGAAAACTCTGACTGGACACATCAGTAACTGAAGAGAAATTGATAACAGAGGTAACTGAGAGTAAAGTAGAGATTGCATAAAAAATTCCTTTTCTATTGGCAGTGTTTATATTAATAAATAAATAGATAAACATGCACCAAACCCGGAAATAATAACAATTTTCTCTGAACATTTATAGAAAAAAAATCTTTTCATATGATTTCTTTCTTCTTCAAAGAAATATGACTGAAAAAATTATTCCATTTAGTGAGTTTTCTCAAACTGACACAACCAAAAAACTATTTCACTAACATTTGAGCTAAAAAGAGAGCTCTAAATAACTTCAAACAATGATACAAGTAAACTTCCATTGTATCTTATTTTAGATGCTACGGTTTTTGTTGATGACACTGCTTCATTGCCTTCATCTCAAAAGAAAACTTTATATAACCTGAGAATAATGCTGGGGAAAAAAACCCCAACCCTACATGGCCTGATGAGCCAGCCTGTTCTAAGTTTGACAAAAAGGACACCTCTTGAATAAATTTTGAATTTACTTTCAAAGACTAGAAACAAAAAGACATTTTATACTTCTGCTTGTGTTTAGTTTGTTTGAATGTTTTTTCCCCCCTACTTAGTAGATTCATATTCTGTTGCAAGGATAGGTGTAATAATAAAGAAGACAACACTAAAAAAAGGCTGAAGCCAAACAGGCCAGACCAGGCATATTGCCAGTCTGATCCAGCAGGAAAGCTCTTATGCTTCAGGGAATCAGAACTTTTGGTGTGGTCACGCTTTTGAGTTCTCACATTAAATAACACCTGTTATTAGATCAGAAATCCTTTCTGGAGTATGATTGGTCGGTTTTTTGCATATGTAGTTTACATCATGTCTTCTTACAGGGTTCTGAAGTGTTAAACATGATGAAACACTCACTTTTTGGTGGCAGAATCCAGATGTAATTACTGGAAATAAAGTTGTATTTTTGAACCTTTTTGCTGTAAAACCTAATAAATAAAAAAACGCATTTTTTTTCTGAGTCCCTCTGACCAGTGTGCTGATGCAGTGTGTTTAATGCAGCAAACAGAAATCACTGAATATATTAAGTACAAAGAATGAGCCTGGGAGCCATCTGAAGGGCTGTATCTTGATGACCTTTTACAAGACTCTTAGAAAGAAAATTCCTTATCTGCTGTTACTTGATTGGTAATTTATGTCTCAAACAGCAGGCCATGACACAGTCATTATTCTAGATACTTTACAGGTAGAATAGTTTCAGCTATCATTACTAATATGTACATAAATATATATGCACCCATACATTTACATATTTATTCATACTGCAAATACGTTGACACAACGGTAGCTGGCTAGAAAGAAATGATTCAGAGCTGTTGAAATTTACGTGCTTTTTTTAAACTTCCTGAAATTTGAGAGAAATATGGGTAAGCAAACTTTTCTCTTTGTTTCTTCCTCATGTCTGCAACACACACCAGCTGACCAAGGACTGAGATCTCAGTTTGGATGGTTAGTAGAGATCTGAATTTAGGTCATTCAGCCCTTATTACATTAATTGATGGATTGTGATACCAAGAATTTAGGGTGCTTCACCTTTTTACCAGAAAGACCCTCAAGGACTTGAGAAAAGTTCATCAAAACAAACACTTGAACTTCCCACTCATATTGTGCTAACCTTTCATATTTAGTGTAGTTGGGCTACAATTACAGGAAGAAATTTGAAAATAACTAATCACATACATACATAAAAATTTGGACCTAATGTACCATCTGAATGTGCTTCCAAAAAAAAGCTGATATGGCTTGGGGACGTCTTAGAAGAATATCTAGCTGGATGACTTTCTGAAAGATAAGCAGTAATTAAACCAGAAGATATGGGTTTCATGAGGTGTGGCATATCGTGATCTGAATGAGGCAGGAGACCTTAGTGAATTGTCTGCTTTCATTGTGTGATGCATTGTATTACCTGATTGTATGAATTAGAATGTATCCTTCAAATGTTTGTGTAGTAGAAAAGTCTGTCATAATAGAATAATAATGCAAGTTGCATACTTCCATGGAGCAAAACTATCTCAAAGCTTAATTATACATTTGATTTGGTGTTACCACCATCTTTATCAGCTCAGGTGTAAAAAGTCGCAATGTTTAGAGTTTTGTCATAGTGATGTTCATTACACATGTTCTCTTCTCTTGGTTGTCACACAAGGATTGTATTAGTTCTCTCTGCTGGAGCTATTGTCATGTTTAATAGCTGCATGATGCACGAGCTAAAGACCTCACATCAATGTTTCTCACTGCCTTGCTCTTCTTGGTTAGCAGTCTTTTTTGTTGGGTTAAGTCTGAATCCATTTCTGCTTCTGATGAGTGTGATTGTTTATTGCATTATATTAAATTCACTGTGGATGGCTGGGTAGCAAATGGACAAGCTATCAGCTGGAGCCATAGGATTGTTGTCAACACAGCAGTAAGCTAGTGCTTTATCATCAGAAACCAAAGAGTACTTAAATGATACTGGCTCTAGTTATGGTCATAATTTATTGGCCTCAAATGACTACTTACTGTATGGTGCCCTGCCTTTCCTCCTCTGAATTTCTATTTTGCTGTAGTTGGCATTATAAAATCTCAGCTTGCTTGGACAAAGTCTTTATCTCTGTAATATAAGAGGAGGCAAGAAAGGATATGCGGCAGAGAGGTGGAGAGGCTAATGATACACTGCGACATTGTGGAGTTTTATGTAAGGCCTTTAGGAAAAAACTCCGACCTCCTTGTTTAATGCTGAATGAATTTGCCCATCTTTCCTGACATCTCTTCCCTCTAAATGTTTTGCTGAAAGGTTTTAGTTAAAGAAACCATGTTATTGCATCTGCATTTCCGTTCTACACATTGAAAGAAACTACATGGCTTTCCTACGCATTTCTAAAATTGGTCAAGAATTCATTCTTTTGACAAAGATCACACTGTCTTAATTTCATTTTCTTTCTCCATTCTTTTTTGGTGTGTGAAAACTCAGCAGTATTTACAGGTTTAGAATTTTCTTTCCCTTGAAAGTTAATTCTATCTTAAAAAATAAATTCCTTCCTAAAAATTATTATATTTTCTCAAAAATTAACTGTACTTTGGGCTTAAGTCAATGCCTAGGGATTAAATACGCAGAAAGATCCTTTGTTAGGCACTATGAACATGATATGAACTACATAGTTCCGCCTCCAAAAACATTAGCTTCTAAAAGTCAAGGTGGGATAATGTTGTCACAAATGTGTTTTGTTTCTGCTAAATTGTTTTCGCTTGCTTTGCCTTGGTCTGCTCTTGACAATATATACAGGCATCAAAATATTGCGTCGATGACACTCTCCAAATGCCAACTCTACAAATGAGTGACATCAAGGGAAATCTTGGTACTTCACCTGTCATCGTTGCCTTCACAGCCTTTCAAGGGAAGCAAGGCAACATAATACAAAGAAGGTGATGAAATCCACCTCCATTTTAAATAATGCAGCTTGGAGTTTAGCATAGAAAACAGCTTGGTTTTAAAGCCTGTTAGAGAAGGTCTGTATAGTTTGTTCAGGCTTTTTAATGATTTAGTTCTTATCAATTCTTTATTCTTAAAGTTCTTACCTTATTTATTCTTAAGTTGTCTTACCACATTGGCCATGAAGCAGGCTGTTGAAAGGCATCTTTACTTCTGGATTCCCAGAGAGCTTTGGTGGAGTAAGTTATCCCATTCCCTCTGAGAGGATCCCAAGCATTCTTTGTGTCACAGCAGAACTGAGACCCATATCCCACAAGTCATACTGTATGAGGACCTGTATGGGGAGCTCTCAGCTTCAGGGTGTCTGTCCTCATGCACACAGTGGGGAAAACCGTGCTTAATTCACCCACATATCTATATCTAGCCTGTCTAGCACCTACCTTGGTGGTCCTTTTAGTTTATCATGTCATATGAACAAAGTAATCATGTTACTTCCACATTTATTAGTTGCTCACATCTATTCATATTTTGTTATTGCATTTCTCAGCACAGGAAATTATCTCTTTTGGCCCTGTTTGCTTCTACTGACCCTTACTGTCCCTTACTGTTAACAGCTGTCAAACAGAAAGGGAAAAAGAAAAATATTTTTGGCTTGGTTTAGTTTTCTAAATAATGGTTTTTAATTGTTTCTCATCCAGTTGTTTTTATTCCCACACTTGTGTACAGCTTTGGTTACTGCAGCTACTGTCTAATTTTAGAATAGAGGTGATCATAGCTTAGCTGATCCCGTAATTACATACTATTATGTTCTCTTCATCTGGGATTGGGATTGCCTATCATCTTTTTTTTCTTTCTTTCTTTTTTTCCATGAAAAGTCTTTCCTGGAATTATTTTTTGTGTTTCCAGTTTCCTGAAGGGGCGATCAAGACCATCTGCAATTTGACACAACATCATATTTTCCAAGGTGTGCAGATATATAACATACATATATCCCATACATGTCTCTGAAAATAAATTTGATAGATGTTTCCATTAACCTGAAATTTTGAAGCTATTACTATAGGTAAAGAAAAATAGTGCTTAAATATGCCCGGAGGCTGCAAGATAAGTTCTTAGTTTTAATATTCTATTTTGCATATTTAGAATAAATCACATGCTTGATCAATTATACCATTTTTCAAGATTTCTATGGAAATAGCATGCTTAAAGTTTTGCATGAAATTCAAGCCTTGCCACAGTCAATAGCAGTATTCCATTAGTAGTGGCAGGGAGAGATTCTAGCCATACCTGCAGTTTAAGGCTTTCTGTCAGGTAATTTCTACTATTTTTCTCAGCTCTCTGGCAGAATTCTGTCAGAAGAATGCTAAAGTAGTGTACTAAGAATTTAAAAATGGTCCCTAGCAGTGTCACAGATTTAGTGTGTGAGATGAGAAAGGGCGTATAAGTTTTACATTCTTGGTTTTTTTCCTTAAATACAAAATCTCACTTAATTCCAATACTTGATGTTAATGGGACATCATTGTTCCTTTAGATTTTGCATTCCCTGGAACAGAACCTCCTTCTTGCTATGTGAAATAAGTTGTATTTCACATTAACAATAAGTATTTTTAATACCAATAAACAGGGAAATCCCACTCCCTTTGTCAAGAATCAAAAGACAGTTAATATTTTCTTGTTTAGATAATTCTATAGAATTAGACCTGAGGAAAAATCTGTTTTCCTATCACCCACAAGAAGAACAAAAATAATATTTCTACAGCTGCGGCCATTGCAAATATTTCATAAAGGATTACAGGAAATAATACACAACTGATTACTACGAACATCTATTGAAAACACTCTTTTTGTCACTTTCTCCCAAGCAATCACACTGTTCTAAGAGCTTAAAAACTGACTATTTGAGGGTCTTATGTTCTGTTATTGTGGCTGTTGAACTTCATATGAACCAACCAGACTAAGGATTTAAACTTAAATTTCTGAAGTTCAAACCTAAGACAAACCAAAACTATTGCACTTTCTCAGACAAATATCCCCACACTAACTGATTCTTTATTTATATCAGCATGGTTTTTTAAGAAACTTTTTCTTAGATGAGTATTCAATCTTTGGGGAAAAAACCAAATAAGCAAAAAAAAAAAAAAGACAAAAAGAAGGCATTTGATATTATAAACAATATTAACCAACTACATTTGTTTAGAATATTATTAAAGAGCTTTGCTGTTCAACTAATATAAATTTGTGTGCAAAATCCCCAATAACCTTCTGCACAACCTGTTTTTTGACAATAAACCTCATATATATAGGAAGCTCACATATCATTCTCATGACAACATTTTAATTTGGATAACCAGATGAACGTGAAAAATCATGGATCTTTCTAGAAGAAAGAAAGGTTGGAACAGTTGTTCTTGGACAGACCAGCTACCAAAGACACAATGGCGTTATTCTTTAATATAATTAAAGATAAAAAGATAAAATGCAGAATTTCTCATCTTCTGAAAAAAATTGTCAAGAGTATATCGTATTTGAACAAATATGAAGTTAAGGTAATTGTCAAGGTAGCTTCAGTATAAATGAAGAAGTCCAGAATATTCCCACTTCTAGGACTTCATGAATTTTGTTCTTCAGCCTTCCTTACCCAGTTGGTTTCCTGACAGCTTGCCTACTAAAACTTCTCTTTAAAAGTCTTGCAGTTTTATAGAGCATAGTCTACATTATCTGCTAAACTCCATCTAGAAAGTTGTAGGGTATAACATACGAAGGCATTGCAAGGAGGTTCACAGAACGGCTAAGGGGACCTCAGTGGATCACAGCTGGTGGAAATCCATCCATTTGAAAGCCAAAGCATGCCTGATTGCTCCTAATTGGTTTTTCATCTTTTGGTGACCTTAACTAGGCAAACATTCCTAATAAGTTCAGCATGGGACTGGGCTTACTAGAGGCAAAGACGGAAGAAAAGGAAAGCATTCCTGCCTCACCAGCTGTTTCCTGCCTCCTGAGCTAGCCAAGATAAATCTTAAATTTTACATATACAATTTCTAGTGAAAATAGCTTTTGATTTTCTGACATTTTCAGCAGCTGTCCAGCATATACGGATTTCTTTGGAATCTAGGAGACTGAGGAGGGAAATAACAGCAAGAAAATTTGTGCCAGCCGTTTCTTGCGGCAGTTCTAGAGCTCAAGCCCAGGATATATATTCTGGTGTGTTCTGCTTGGAGGCTAGTGATTACATGTCCAAGATGAAAAGCTCCTCTGCATTATGAACCTTTTAGTTACAAATGAGCGTTTCTTGATGCATATTAAACTTGACACATTAACTCCTGGATGAATTGCTTACAAAGGGAGCTGCTTAAGACTATTAAGATATATACAGTGAAATCCTAGGTGCTAAGTAGAGTTAACATTATTCCAAAGTGTATTTCTTTTTAAAGTGTCTGGTTTAGCTTAAGTTTCTCTCTTTAATCATGCATAGTGCCCCAGGCTGCCAAAAAGGCAGCCATCAGCATTGCTTAGTGAAGGCAGCTTAGTGCTGTCAGCCATCTTATCTCCCCTGCTGCATGGGCGATAGCTTTTATCTGTGAGTATAAACATTAAAATGGAACTATAATCCCACCTTAGTCCTACAGAAGATTTCCAGCTGTTTCTCAGATATGGAGAAACTCCTCCCATTACAGAAAGGAACGTGTGTCTCTGTGGTTCTTTGTTCATATGTATGTTTGGACAGTGAAAATCATGATGAGCAGGAATTTAGACAAAGAAATTATACTATAGGAATTTTTTTGGAAAAGCTAGCCAAGTCGAAGAGACAGTTTTGTATAACAATCTCAATCGACTATACAGAATGCAACTTAAAATATCTGAGTATACTTATAATGTAAAACCATGGCCACAATGCACCATTCTGTTTTAATTTCAGGGCTTTTCCTGTACAGCATCTCAAACCATCAGTTTAATTATGGAAATAAAAGACAGAAAAAACACTAGCATATGATAACCTAAACATAAGTTTGTTCCAGCATTATTAATGAAACAGAAAGAAAACAAAGTTAATCAATATCTTAAGATAATTTTACCATTTCTGCCCAGGAACTGAAATTTCTTTCGTTCTCAGTCATCAGTTCAATGCAAAAACATTTTCGAAAGAATGCTAAGTATGCAAATCTAGAAAATGACACTTTTCCTAAAATCAGTAAAAACATACAGGATTGTTTAGAGTTATACTGTCTCATAATTCAGTGAATATATTACTCTGTCCTCTTCTCACTGTCCCTGCCTGCAGCAACATCATTATTAGATCCTTTGTGCTATAGAAGTCCCATTTGGAGCAACCTCCCTGCATCTTTTTTACTGCAATACCTCTCCTATTTTTTCTGACCATAAATTATTAATTTCTTACTCTTAGTTGCTTTCCTCTTCTGTTAATGTTATATGAAACTTATGTTTGGGAATACCAGGAATGCTCCTAGTTGAGCTGGGGTTGACAGAAAAAAAGAAAAGATGGATAGTATTGGGCTGTCCTTCTTTTGCTTTTATACTGTTTCTTTAAAATGGAGTTTAAATCAGACCACGGAATACAGAGTGTGAAGATCTCATCTATCAAGACAGAAAATTCCCATTTTCCCAGTTGACCACTAACTTTCATTGAAACTTTTGAAAGACTCCTACTTCATTCTGAATTAAACCCCAAATTGTATGCAAAGGATGAAAAAGGTGGTTATGTTTAAGTTAAAGAGCATAAGTAATTGTCTTAATGTCAACTCACATGCTTGAAGTGAAGTTCTTCCCTAAACGTTTATAGGAGTCCTTAACATATTTCTGTTGGGTTATCAAAGCCATACAAAGGGTTCTGATTCCCAATTATCATTAGAAATTAATTGAAACAGGGTATTGAAATCCCTTATGTACAGTTCTGAATATGCAACTCATATAATGTGGATAAGCAGAAATTAATAGGAAATGGCTGCCCTCAATGCACTAAAAGCCTTGGTCTTGGCTTTCAGTTATATTGAAAATAAAGTTATTGTAATTTTTTGAGATTCAAACAATTCTCTTAGAATGTTATTCCCTAGCATTAAAATTACAATGAAAAACTCAGCAACAAATTATAGAAGTTTAAACTGTCACATTTTAAAATCTCAGATGTATATTTATATAGCAGATAGAGACAGTTACAACAAGGATAACCTCTGCTAATTTAACAATATAGAACCACATTTCTACTAAAATTGTACACAGAAAAGCATTATTATGTTTAATAGAATCTCTAGGCTTTTTTTTCCTTCTCGCATAATACCTTTCAAGGAGGTTTGATTGTAGCTGGTTTAAAGCCTCTGTAGAAACATTTGACATTCTTTTCCTGGGATTTGTTCCAGGAATGTGTCCTCAAATCAAGACAAGTCTCATCAGACTTGGATTATTACTGTCCTCCCTGACTAAAATCAATAGTTTATACCAGCTAGATTAGAACAGACTAGATACATAAACTGTTCCTTGTGTCATTGCTAACTGCACAAAAGTAAGTGCATTAAACTAAGTAAATTGAAAAAAAAAAGCCTTGACCAATTCCATTTGAATTATACTCCCTTGATGAAAAAAAAAAAAAACCAAAAACCAACCCACTCTATTTTCACTGAATACTTTATATGTATAATCACAAAACCAGAATTATCAAATTATTCTAGCTCCTATTAAAATCAGAAAAAAAAAATCCCTTTCTCATTCTGTAGACCTGGATCAAGCCCCTTACAAGCAGTTCCACTAAAAACAGTGAAATTGCTTACAACAGAATTTGGCCAGAACTTTTAATAATTATTCTGATATCATGTGAATTTAAAAAAAAAAAATGTGGAATTTAAAAAAAAAAGGTTCTATTTTTGATGAAGCTCAGGGGTTTTTTTTAATGTAAATTTTTATCTTGTGATGATTAAAATGGAACAAATTGTTAAAATAGTTCCCAACTTCCTAGTCATACTGAATGAGGGGGAAATTTTACACTGAAGAGATAATTGGCATATTTAGCTAATCTTTTATTAATGTAGCACAATTGTAACATACATCTTGTCTCAGAAAAGTCAGCATGGAAATTTTTATGTCATTATAGTGTGGCTCCACTTTTTAATAATTCTCTGTAGATTCAGTTTTTTGCAACAAAAATGAGATTTTTTCATTTTTATGTGTGCTGTATACTCCACAGTTCTATTCAGTGAAGAAAGAGCAGGTTCCTTTCAGTACTAAATCGTTATGCAATGTAGTTCTATTGTGGGAACCATGCAAAACTTTCAGTTATACATTTTAATCTAAAGAAAAATAATAATAATTATTGCTCTTTATGCTTTTGAATCTAGCATTTTATACAAAATCATGTTTTATGGAATGTGTAAAAAATACATTCTCAATCACAAAATGTCACCTGATTAAGAGGAGGTTTGTGACATCTCAAAAAGCTATACAGAAAGTATCAATTATAACTTTTCAGTACATTACTGTGAAAAGTTTGACTCCTAATTTTGCAATCATTATTTCATATAAAAGAGATTTCTCCAAGAGTACAGAAATTCAGGCTATAAATTAATGATAGATATATACTTGACAAATTGTCACTAGATATAAAGAATAGGCAAGAATTCCTTATTAATGGAAGGACAAATAAAAAATTCCTCACTCACCAAAGTTTAATGTTGCGTCAAGTGTTCATTCTAGTGGTTTAGGAGGATTGCAAACAACTGAAAGGGAAATAGTGTTAACAGATTCCATTCCATATTTTAAATGTAACCTCTTAGGACAGAATTTGGTGAATCTTGTTAGTGCTACATGAATACTCACAGTAGACAGATATGATCAATAACATCAATACCATTGTCCTTTGCATTGATTTTTTACTATCTGGATTGTAGTACTCACTTGAATTGGAGATCAAATTCTCCAAACCTTTGAGCACCCAGAAAGGACACATCACCTAGGAGCAACAAATATAATGGTGGATAATATTGGTCTTAATAATTAGGTATTACATGAATTAGGTTTTTAGAATCACAGGATGCTTAAGGCTAGAGGAGACCTCCTGAGGACATCTGGTCCAAACATCTACTCAAAGCAGAGTCATGATATTGCTGTTGTATTTGTGCAGTAGCACAAACGCTGTGTAAAGGATCAGCTCCCCATAGCCTGTTTGCTACCATGCTGCTCATCCAGCCCAGGATAGGGACAGCCTTATTTTCTGCAAAGCACATTGCTGACTCTTCTTCAGTTTTCTGTTGACCATCCCCCTTCAGTTCTCCTCTGCAAAGCTGTTTCCTAATCAGTCAATCCCATCCTGTCCTGTTGTGTGGGATTATTCTACCCTAGCTGTATGAAATGGCATTTGCCTCGGTCATTCCCATGAAGCCTCCATCAGCCCATCTTTTCAAGCTTGTCTAGATCACAGTGGCAGCCCTGCCCTCCAGCATAATGACCATGAGACACAATCCAGTATTTACTGAATTTCTAAGGGTAGATTCCATTTCATGTCATATTCCATGTCATTAATAAAGTCATTCAACTGTTTTGATGCAAGGGACAGTCCCTAAAGAATATCACTAAGTGAGCAGCTGCCACAGATCCTTCCAAATTTCTATTCACTTTGTAGTCCTCTTATCCTGTCCCTATCTCACTGATTTGCCTACAATGACACCATGGTAGATGAGGCCAGGAGCCTTGCTGAAGTCAAGGAAAACAACATCTGCTCTCCTTGTTTACAGAGTTGGCCTTTTTATCACAATTTAGCAAGAGAATATTTGCCCTTTGTAAATTCATGAGAGCTGTTCCTGATCATTGTCTTGTTATCCATGAATTTGTAAATGGCTTCTGTTGGATTTGCTCCATAACATTGTCAGGGACCAAGGGGAGGCTGACTAGTTTGCAGTTCCCTAGTTCCTCCCTCATGCTTTCTTGAAGATGACTGAGATGTTTGTCTTTTCAAACACCAGCAAGTTCCCTGATTGGTATGACCTTTCCGTTATGGTAAAGATCTTGCAGTGGCATCGGTCAGTTCCCTCAGTGCCTCTGGATGCCCATTCATTTCTGTATGTCTAGATAACTCAGGTGCTCCCTACTGTATCTTTCTCTACTGTGGTTACTGTTTCACTTCCAAAGACTGCAAACAGTACAGGGAGCTGGATCATATAAGAGCAGACTCTACCAGTTTTTAAAAAAAGAAAATTAAAAAGGCATAGAGTACCTTGGCCTTTTCTGTGTCCTGTAACAGGTTCCTTACCCTACTGAATAGTGAATCCACCTTTTTCTTAGCATTTTTGCTGCTGCTATATTTATAGTAGTCAATAGCCATTAAAAGTAAGTCATAAGAATAAATAATTTTTTATTTTATTTTTCTTCACAAGATAGAGGGGAAAACAAGTTGCAACCAACTATATTTGTGATCAGAAACTAGTGGTGAGGGACAATTACACAAAAAATTATATTTTTCTAGACTGCTGAAGTTAAAATATTAGCAAATAGTCCATCAGCCTTTTTTTCACTAACCTGAAGTCTACATTCAACAAAAATATTACTTGCTGAATATTTATAAATTAAAAAAAAATACAAAAGACATCACCATGGGTGACATGCATTTCCTGTTAAGCATACTAAATTGTTTACTTTTCTTGTGCAATTGGAAATATTTCTAGTGCAGCACAAACAGATTTAAATTGGGCTGCAACTGTTCCCCTCTTCCTCCCTCTTCTTTTGTAGCAGCTCCAGCATTCACTTGGCCTACCAATGAATCAATTCAACTTACTGAGCTTGCAGGAATCTATTCTATTTCTTTTTTGGGTTAGTTTTCTGCTGAGTTGGCAAGGGAACTGACACATCAGAGAGCCAAGATAAGCAAATGTGCCAGAGCAAAGGGTGCACTGACATTTAGACTTAATCTCTCATGAAGCTTCACACTGAACTAGTATCCAAAATATAATGCTTGTCTAGATATTTGAAACTCTATATTTGTCTACACATTTTGTTTATGCTTTGTATTTATTATTACAGTAGCAGCTAGAAGTGAGTTAGAATTGCCTGTGAGTTATTGTTCAAGTAGAGGGTAAGAAAAAGTCATCATCAAATGGCCAGGGCAAAGTAAAACCAGAGAAACAAAAGAACAGAATCTTCTCCAAATAGTGTCGGTATCTTAACTGAAAGCAGAGCTGAGGTCTTCTTAATTCAATTTTAATGCCTGTCTGCTAGAGAGAAAACAGGATTATGAGTGCATTTCCCGCTCAGAAAAAGTCTGCTCCCTGCATATGAATATCGGTCTTGTTCTCCTCCCTGGCTGGGAAGTATCTTCTAAATACTGATAAGGTTTGACAGTCCTCCCCAAAGTCAATAGCAAAACTAGTAATTCACTTCCAGCTCCAATTTATTTTATTAAAACAATATCTACTGGAGCTTGGAGTGCAAACAGGGAGATGGGTCTCCCTGTGCATGACCATCAGTGGAAGGCAAAGATTAAAAGCCAAGGAATAACAAAAGACCCACCATTTTGTAGACATGATTCAACTTACAGAGGAATCTGATGAAAATGTTTATTTCATCACAAACAGTAAATATGAGATCTTTCTAGTTTGTTCGTTTTTTTCTTTCCATTAGCCTTATTTGTTCAAAAAATGACTAAACTTAAGGAAATGCTGTTTGGGTTTTTTTTTTAAATCCTGGCTACATAAACCCCTTGTATCAAGAGAAGAACACATTAGCAAAGCTACACGTAGATAATTTTAATGCTGGATCAATATTTTATTATGTCTCCCTGAGGAACAATAACCAAAAGCATTGAAATCCACAAAAATGCTCTTTATGTGTCAAGATGTTGCATGTGCCGGGGCTGCCCGGGCCGGGCCCAGGCGGTGCCAGCGGCTGCAGCGGCCCCAGCGCAGGGCCCGGCTGAGCCCCTCAGCCACGGGCGGGCGGGCGAGAGCCCCGGGGAAAGCCTGGGCAAGGGAGGGCAAAACGCTGCCCGGCAGCCAGGGCTGAGCCAGGGAACCGTGCGGGAAACAGCCCTGCGAGCCCCGAGGGGACAGCGGGAGCAGGCACGGAGGGAGGGACACCCGGCAGGGGTGGCCCTGCGGCCATTGTTACAAAATGGTGAAAGTTGATTATTAAATAAATTGACACTATGGAACATTTAAGTTCTCTGACAGATGCTATAACCTAATAGTTTTTGCTCATTCTTTGAAAAGTTGAAGACGGCTGGAGCAACAAAAATAATAAATGACATTAAAAATTTAGAGATCCTATTTTGTATTTGCTTTACTATTAAAAACTATCAGCTTAAAGTTATCAGCTATAAAATTAAAAGGACATAAACCCACTTTTAATTCATTGATTGATAGGAATGTGTTTAAGTATATACTTAAGAGATTAAGCCTATACTTAAGAGATTAAACCTTCGCTGCTGAATTATAACTCTTTCGGGAAATTATGGCAGTAGTAGCATCATTGATCTTTGACAGGGATACACATAGTTAATTAATGTCTTAGAGGAGCAGGAAAGGTTTTCAAGCTCAAGTGCTTTTTTAGCACTTTTTCTAATTATTTACAGCTGAAATGAAAGTACATTGTATTATATAAATTCTCTGAGATGTACATCTAGAAAGAAGATGTCCAATCTAACCAGACGAGCATTAAAAGTAGTTCTCCCTAACAATACCACTATGATTTCCCAAATCAGGTTGCTAATGATATTGAACAAAGTAGAGCTACATCAGTGATACAAGAGCAATACCATATCCTCTTATAAACTTCTCAAGTCTTTTTCAGGAGTACACCCCTGGGCTATCAAGCCAACGGCAGAATGTACATTAATTTCAAAGTGGCTTAGGTTTCAGCTAGAAATCATTGTTATATAGAGGAAAGCTCCATCTGAAAAAGGAAGGTTTTGCTTTTGAAGTTTGTCTTCTTGAGAGGAAGGAAAGTTGGTCTGGATGGCTTTTTTTGGGGAAAGAAACATAGGAACAAGTGCTTGAGAGTGTAGAATCATAGTTGTTGACTGAAGCTTATTTGAGCATTACAGTAACACAGTGATAAATAGATAGCAAATACCATCTGAACTTTAAAATTGAGGTCAGATGTCTTTCTCAAGCATGTGTTCTAATACCATGGGTTATTTTTTATGGTGCAGGAATGAGGAAACATAGCTTTTGAGGCTGAACAATGTCCAAAGGTCAGACTGGTTCATTGCATTGTTCTTACAGCATGTAAAATCTATGAGAGTATGAGCTTTGGAGCTGAACCTTGCATACCAAAGCATTTGTTCTCCTGCATATAAAGATGAAGCTCTTTTATGTAAGAGACTTGACATACTAGAATAAAGTGCATCAGCCTGCTTTCTGAAATATTATGTATCGGATCCATTGTGAGAAAATTACCCTTTATGTGTCTGGCGGTATACACATTGCATAAATTGACAGGTTTTGCAAAAACTTCTCTGCTTTTCTTTACTATTATATAGGCTGCTGTTGAAAAGATACCGTGCTATTTCCTCTCTACAGCCCTGAATTTTAATGTGTACTTGGTAAGATTTGAGCTGCAATGATGGTTAACACTTTTGTACTTTACAATTGTTGCTCCTGAATTTGTACTTGCATATTTTATTAGTTACTGGTTTTGTTGTTGTTTGGTACTTGCAAGGTGCTAGCGACAGTTTATGCTGTGTTTGATTACACAGTTAGACAGTGCAGTTTAGTACAATATAGTGCAATTAGAACTACTCAAAAAATCTACTTAGCCTTCATCTTGTAAAATCACGAGTGGTCTAAATATACAACGTGCCCTTTTCATGTAGACATTCTGTAGGAATGTGCGTAAACAGGGCTTTTATTTTATTCTTTCCTTCTGTAAAGAGGGAGTAAACTGAAATGACAAGATAAATCCTGTGTGAATATTCCCTGTGGGACTTTCAAGAAACATAAAAAGAAACCTGATTAATTTCTGGTACAGAGCATAAAGAGTGATAGAAGTTAGAGAAGAAGGACTGGAGAGAACTAAACAAGTAGAGCTGAAAAGATTCAAGCAGAGCTCTGTTTGGAGTTTTATTTTGCAAAAGGTATTTTTTTTGTCTCTCATCAGAAGACACTGGTTCCATAAGAGTCAAAATTCCCTATGAAGATATTTCAGGGATATATAGTAAAAACATCAGTGTTCTTTGGGATTAGGATAGAGCTACTTGGTTTTGGAATCTGTTCCTTTTGCAGTCCTTACTTAAAACTAAAGCATCCGAACATGTGATTTTATATTCCAGTGACTGCAAAAGTAACTTGGTCACCTGGGATGGGAGAAAATACTTAACAATGGTGATTATTTGATTCGTTTGAAGAGATAGCTAAAGGGCTGAACAAGCCTCATCCATAATAGTAAATCACCAGGTGGCTAAAACACTTGTGGGGAAATAACCAAGTCTGAGTCTCCCACTTCCTAAGCCAAGACCCTCCTTAACAGGACTTTTGATATTTTCACTTCTGCAGGGTTAATCTCTAAAATCTGAAAAATCTCACTCTTGTCACACTCATGAAGAACTGAAAAAGCATTCTGGGCTTGAAAATGTACAAAGGCACAGGAGACATTTTCAACACAGCTTTAAGGACCCGGATAACAGGAAAAAGAAGTCACATAGTACTGGACTTGAATCCTTGATAGTACCATCATGTAAGTCCTAACAAACATTCAAAGTCACAATGCTTGTCATTATCAACAACTTTTGTGCTGGTAGTCTGAAGATGCATCTGAAGCTTTGCTTTCTTTTTCTAAATTTATCTGAGTCTCTTTAATCCAGCTATGCATTTTTCAAAACAGATTTTTAAATGTTATTGTAATTTCCTGGTTATGAATAGATCAAAAATATGAGGACATCACAGTTTCAAACACTTTATTTTCAGATTTTTGCTCTTGATCTCAGGAAATAAAGAAAATTGAGTGTAACATGATTGTATCTGTCTTCAACCTTGTCTCAAACACAAATTTATGTGAAATAAATTTTGTTTGAATTTTAGCTGGTCTGTGTTTTACTAACTCGTGAAGGCTCATTCATGAGCTCCACCAAACAGAATCCTTACTGTAAGTGTTTCGCATCATTTTAGAAGAAGAAATTACGGAGAATATTATTTACAGTGCATTTTACATAAAAGTGTTAATGGCCTTTTCAATCTGTCTCTAACCTAAAGCTATAAATACAGGCTAACTTGAGAAGCTGTCAGTTTTTCTTTAGTTACATTGGCATAACTATGTCAGCAGTACTTCAGAGCAGGCAGTGTGTACACTAGCAGAAGGAATTTCTGCCTCAGTAGTTTTACTACCTCCATGCAAAATACGCCATAAACTGGCAAGCCTATTCTGCTAGAAAAGCTGCCTTAATGTAAGGGAAGAAGAATGATTTCAGAGGGAGTTCGGTTTTCTCACATTATACACTGACAAACCTAGGTGGCAAAACTTGTGGATCAAGCTTAGATATTTGTCTTTGCTTTGTTGGTCCATGTCCATCTATATACCATCTTCCTGTCAGCCAGCCCTACCTAGCCAATCTCAGTACAAGGAGCCTATTTTAAAGTCAATAGAGAAGGATAGAAAAAAAATGATCCCTGGGCATGGTTAGGCCTTAAGATAGCTATGAATTTTCTTGTTTGTATTTCCAGCCAAGTGGTTTCTCTTCTTCCCATACATTAAACCATGTATATTGGTGTTTCCAGATATGCTTCCTAAACAGTATGTCATGAAAATAATATTCCTCCATAACTGTAATTCCTAAACCAGTAAAGTCTACAATTCATATGAGGGGAAAAAAAAAAAAAAAAAAAAGAGGAGGAAGAAATCATCTCTTTGTATTTCTTGCAGCACAAAGTTCTATATCAACAGTAAAATCAAAACAAAGCATAATTGGTGAATGCTGATAATGTGATCCTTAGCTGGATTGCAAGAGCACTGAAACACTGAAATACAGTCTTTGCTGTCTTTTCTTGACACTGGTATAAAGAGGAACAGGATTTCACCAAAAACAATCATGAAAATCTTCATACCTTTCAAGAGCCTCTGTCTTTATACATCTATATATATTTCAAATATAAAACAAAATTTAGCTAGGTATTTTATGTAGTGGACTGATACTGTGTGATTTCCTGTGCTTATTGCAATGTCCCAGATGCAGCATTTTTGTTGATGTATTAATATTTCCAAACAGCTAACGCTCCAGTATAGCATTTCTCAGAATGGCCTACTGCACAAAGTCTGAGAAGTTTGGGCAGTTCCAACCTCGAGTGTCTCTCAACTATCTTGTAATTTGTCTTTGATACATTACTGGAGCTCTCTCATTTCATGGTATTAAGCCATTTCCTCAGGCACAGGATGCCTTTTTTCCAGACTCGTTCCTTTGAGATCTGGGCAGCAATTTTGGGTTTAATCCATTTCCATCTTCATTGCAGTTTTACTGGAAGCAGCTGTTACCCCTTCTTTAACAGTTTGCTGGCTGTCAGGCAGCCTGAGGGACCCACCATATGACATCCGTCCTGGGTTCTAAATATACACCTGCACAACGTGTTTTCTTGGGGCAAGAGTAGAGCAAAGGGACTTTCGCTTCCTTTTGCACAAACGTATTTTCATCTCCTGACTGAAAAACTTTTATTTATTCCCTGTAGTTATACTTTGCAACTTTTCATCTTTTGAATAGAAGGGTTAATTCTCCTTTTAGTACAGTCTGAAAATGTAGTACAGCTTCACTGCCCGCTTTACTAGACATAAACATCAACACTACAAAATGTAAATGTGTTGCCCCTTAAATCTCATTTCAGATTTATACAGAACAATTAGGCAAATGTCGGTTAAGAGAATGAGAGATCCCATGGACATATCCCATGAGGCTTGACCTAACTATCATATTATTAGAAGTAGGCTCAGAAAAGATGTGTGTAAAATGGCAACATTTTTGCAGAACAGAAGATAACAGTAAGATTAAGCATGATAGTGTACATGTCAGCCATAAATATAAAAATGTCAAAAAGTGAAAAAAAATTCTCTAGCATGATAGGGACAAAAAAGACAGTAACAATACAGAAATCTGTTATTACATTTTTAGTTTCCTGGACTGTATGACAGACTAATGGGCCACAGTAACAGAATCAAAAGTGAAGGCTAGAGAACAACCCTTCACCAAAAAAAAAAAAAAAAAGTCTAGAATAATAGTACTTGTCAGAGAAAAGATAATTCTGAATAGATGTGATACACATTACTTCTTGCAAATTTGAACAGTGAATTTATATTTATTTTACTTGAACAAAGTTGTCTCAGTCTTTAAAGACACTCAAGTCCATATGGTGCAAAAAATGTATGATATTTTAAAGAGGGGGGAAAAATTTACTCAGCCCCTTAATGAAAAAAAGCAGTAGACATCTCAAATTAGCTAACTCTATACTAGCTTATCAAAAGTGTTCTTTAATGCTGTTATTAGGAAAATGCATACTTATAATAAGCTGATATTAGATATTGGAGATGGAAGTGACCAAAACTATTAATCAGAAGATTCTGTTCTTCATCCCTGTAATTGCAATTGTGACATGCAAACAAAGTGGAATTTATGCATTCAGATTATTTTTTTAGACCTTGTCTTTCATGTTAGAACATATTAGAACATTTATTATTACAACCAAGAATTTGTTTTCTCAGATAACAGTGAATAGTAATTTGACTCTTGTAAACTCATTTCTGGCAAGTATTTCCATAAACTATCCTGGTTATTTCTAAATGTATATCAGTAGCAAAACTCTCAAAAATGCTGCCAATATTTGCCAATTGTAAGATTGCAGGGGGGAAGGATTAATATAACTAACTAGGAATCTCCTTTACATTGTTCCTCTTATTTACAAAGATTGTAATCCAGTCAGTGAACAACAGCAATAACAAATGACATATGGCTTAGTTGATACCATAAGAGTAGTCAAAGATAAAGGTGAGGCAAATAATTGTGAACTGCTTGAAAAAGATATATTAAGCTCTAGCATAGGTTAGGCCCTGATCACTGTTCTTTTTTCAGGACCAGGCTGAGATATTTACATAGCATAAGTGGTGTCAGAAATCTCTAAAAGTAGCTCAGAGCATCTATTCCTGCTTAAGCTCTGAGCACCTCCCTCCACACTGCTTATTTTCTAGTAGAAATCCATTGTGATTTCTGAGATCCTGAAGGCACAAAGCAGGTGTTACCCTCCTTTTGAAAGCTGATCAAGAGCATGTTAGATAATGTAAACAGCAACAAGGAAACAAAAAATAAGTCCAGCACACACCAATCTATCTAGCTGCTATTTAAAATGGCTAAAACACAAATAAAACCATCCTCCCCCCCCTCCCCATACAAAATAAACAAAACCAAAATATCCACAAAAGAACTAAAAGGATTGCTTTAGCCTAAAAAGAGGTCTAATTGAATGGACAAATTAGCCAGTGTAAACAGCAGTTGCTGCATTGGGTGCTTTTAAAGATACGCTGCAGGTGTTTTACATTGGAAGAATAGTATGGAAAACCATTTGATGGGGAATAAATGTTTGAACACAGAAAATATTTTCACATATGCTTAGAAGATCTGCTAAGTCATGTCCAAGAAAAACCTGTTTCACTGTTCAAAATGCTTTCAAGAATATTGAGGAATTTTCTGTTATTAGCACCTGTTTCACTAAAGAGTATGTGATTTGTAGAAGATTTGAAACCTTTAACTTCCTCTAGAAGTTCAAGTGGGCAATAAAAACCAGAAGCATCAGTTATCTGTAGTCATTCTTAAAATGGAGCCCAACACAGAAATGAGTGAAAGTAATAGTGCATGTTGTTGAAGTATTTCAGGTCCAGAATCCGATTTCAGGATGAACAAATGAAAGGAGTAGATCTCAGAGCAGCTGGAGTCACACTTCTAATGTGGATTTGTGAACCTAGATGGCTGGGCTGAGGCTGTGGTGTGGAATTTTTCCACAGTTCAGTTCATCTTTTCATTTGGGCTGACTGCTAGCAGAAATAGGAATGATACAATTGGCTAAATTAATTGTAGTTTTCTTGTTTGCCAATACTGTTAGCTTTAATAATCTAGTCTATTTTCAAGACCTACCAACAGTATATTCATGTACTTTTTATCTCTTTACATCAGTCTAAGACTTTCAGTCAATTTGCCCTACCATACCTCACATATGTAGCTACAGTATTTATTGATTCCTCACTTCCACCCACGAATGGCCTATAAAACCTCTCAAAACAAAGTGTATGATTTACAAGGCAATCTCAGCAAGAAGCAGCAAATGGTCTCATACATTCAAATGCTCCTGTAAGATCAAGTCACTGGACAAAATATAAATTGTTCTGTGCAAGTCTGAAGTGTACTTCAAGAACTTTTTAATGTGTACAGATCATGAGGTGACCTAGTCTCAGAGGTAAAAATATTTATTGTCAGGGACCAAAATCAGGGTAATGAGTGTTTCTCATTTTCCTGTAAAAATAATGCAAGGGAAAGGTGTGATTGGTAAGCTGAACTTAATCTCATGTGGGGTCTGTTTCCTGCAAAAGTTATTGTGCTCCAGATTCAAGGTGCCCAAGTTACGTGGAATAACACACTCCACCACATGTGGCATGGAATAGAAATGTTTAAATGGTGCCATTCCAAGCAGTGGTTCAGTCCCTATACATTTTGAGATAAGTTATTGGAGTCTCTAATGGAATTGGAACGAAATATGAGAAACAAAATATTTACTTTCTGTTGAGACCATGGGTTGGTGGCAACAATGAGTATGAAGTGAGAAATCTTCAGGAACCTGACAGTAGTTCTCATAACAAAAACTTTGCACTGCGGTGCTTTTCTTGGCCTCATATTACTTTCAAGGTCAGCCTATGGCTCCATATGCAAATAGGGAAAAATTATACTAAAAACTATGTACAATTTTTGCTCATTGTCAAAATTTATCCTATCACATTTTTTTCTATAAAATGAGAAAAATAAGTGAGGCTTGCTAAATTGTATTCAATATGCAGTATGTCCTGCATAGTCACATCTAACATGACATCAGGCTTTTGAGTCTTATAAGAAAATGTTCAATGTGCTGGCGATCAGGTATCTAGAACTTTAAAGAGTAGAAGCTGGATCTAAAGTTCTTAAATGTATGTTTAGGCATGTAATAAAAGCCTTGTGCTGGTTTTGGCTGGGTTAATGCTCTTCATACTAGTTAGCATGGGGCTATGTTTTGGATCTGTGCTGGAAACAGTGCTGATAAATAAAAGATATTTTAGTTACTGCTGAGCAGGGCTTGTGCAGAGCCGAGGCCTTTTCTGCTCCTCACACTGCCCCACCAGTGAGGAGGCTGAGGGTGTACAAGGAGTTGGAGAAGACACAGCTGGGACAGCTGACCCCAAAGGGATATTCCAGACCACATGGTGTTATGCTCAGCATATAAAGCTGGGAAAGAAGAAGGAGGAAGGGGATGTTCATTGTGATGGCACTTGTCTCCTCCAGTCACCATTTCACATGATGGAACCTGGCTTTCCTGGAGGTGGCTGCCCATGGGAAGTGATGAATGAAGTCCTTGTTTTCTCTTGCTTTTTTTTGTGGTTTTTCCTTTCTCTCTTACACCGTCTTTAAACACATGTTCTCTCACTTTTACCCTTCCAATTCTCACTCTCATCCCACCAGGGGAGGAGTGAGTGGGTGGCTGCATGGGGCTTAATACCAGCTGCGTTTAAACTATGACAGGCCTATTGTTTTAAGATGGTAAGATGTGTAGCTGTCACTGGATTGGGTTTTTGAGTTCTTTTGCAAAAAAATGTTACATTCAAAAAAATATTTCAGTGTTAAATTTCTAAAAAGAGATTTAACAATGCACTACAGTGGAATTCTAATTAGCACAATGCAGCTTATTAGAATCAAGATATTAATTCCTAAGGATCAAGATATTAAATAATTCAGGCTAGGTGTGTAAATAATGTACTTGCTAACAATAAGTTTACTTGGTCCCAAGAATAACCGGTTTAGAGTAGTGGAATGACGCCAAAAAGGTGAAGATATACTGCAGAGGAAGCATAATGAAAAAGAATGTGAAAAATATGAAGAAAAATAGACATATTAATGTATCATTAAAATTTTCATTGCAGTAAATAAAGCGTGTTAAATATCAACCTATAAATATGTAAAATTACATAGCTTAATTTTACTCAAGGGACTGGAGAATATTTTCAGATTTTAGTTCATAAATAGCAAATATGTTTGCGGTTTTTTTAATGTCAGGTTTAATCCTGAATGATACCATTCAGGAATCTGTGGCAATACAGCAAGATAAATTCAGTAATGTCTATGGTACCCCAACGTCTAAATGTGCTGTATAGACAAATACATGCTCAATTCATTTTTTACATCATGTGGACAGAATTTAATGCTTTAGCTTTCAACAGTAAACAGTAAAGTAAATAAACCAGCTGTATACAGGGTTACATGTGGATGATGAGAGTTACAATTCCATTTAATTTGGAATTTTGGGGGTATAAAGGGATAAAAATCAAAGGAAAACTCTCAACACTGGTATTATCAGATGATGAGACTTTTCTGAGAGAGATTACAAATGATTTATAGAGGTCAGCACCAAGTAAAATTTCAGGGAGGTCTTAATAATAATCAACTTTCTTAAAACTTTTTTGAGATATAAAAAATGCATGATTTTTACCAGCTATTCCCTCTTGCTGAGTCCATCGGTTACTCACTGTAGTATATGATTGCCACTTTGAATTAAACACCTTTTCACACCATTTGCTGTGCAGATGGCAAAGTGCTCTGAGAATGACAGAGCTGAAACCCCAGGAGCTCCGAGCAGTGCACTGGAAATACATCACAATAAGTAGACACCTATTATCTACTCTTGACTTGGTTGTAATCTCCTCCTCCAAATCCTTGTCTATCTGCACTTCCCTTTGACTTTTTTCTTAAAATACAATACCTCTGCACCTTTTTTTAGAAAGCTTTGGAGAGGAGATCTCTGTCAAAATCTAGACCACCCTCCGTAAAGTTCAACAGTTTGATAATTTGCACCTCTCACTGCCTGGCAACCAGCAGTGGGTATCGTCTCTTCTGTGCTCTCAGCTGTGAACATGTTTGTCAGTGGTGTGAGAGAAAGAGCTGCTTAAAGCAGCTGTAGAGCAAGTCCTGTGGTGCTCCCCATGCCCCTGGACCATCCAGATTCTGCCTGTTGCTGCTCTGGAAGATGGGTACAAGAGCAGGGACATTGCATCACCTCTCCTCCGTGTATCCTCCTGATTCTATGGCTTTCACACCTCCTTTACAACTGTACTCATCCCTTTCTCAGCTTTCATATCTTGCTTCCAGCTTAAACCCTTGTACCACATTTTCAAATGGTCATTTCCTAACCAGATCTCAAGAATTGAAGTCTACCACCCTGCTCATTCTGCCCATCAACCATCTTTGAGAGTTAACCATATTTTTCTCCATGATATATTCCCTGTATTACATTGACTTCTGAGCCTATGCCCTTTCTAGCGTCTTCTCCTAGGTTTTTAGTCAGTCTTTACTTAGTGCGTCTTTTAAAGGTCTTTTTCTTCTTCAGATTGCTATATTTCCTAGAGTTCAGTCATGACTTTGTTCTCCATACTTCCTTAGGTTAACTTCAATCTCAGATGCAGAATTAACTCTGAAGATTTTTCAGGCAATTCCATACTCTTAAAAGAGTATGGAATTGCCTGAAACTTTGATTCCATACTCTTAAAGAATGTCTTAAATTCTCATCTTGTCTCTCTAACATAAATAACTAGCACTTCAGCCCTCCTTCTTTCTCCCCATCCATTTTCTATCCCTTACCTCACTTCATGCTTCAATGCTTACTTTGACATATCTCATCATCCACAAATCAAGGTTATGTTAAATATGTACAGATTTTCTGTATATTGTTTTCAAGTTTACCTTTTGATAAAATGGCAGCTTGCCATCTCCTTGCAACACCTTTCACAGGTATAGGAACAGGATTATTTTTAACTGTCCTCCTTCAGAATGCCACTTATGGAATTTAATCCCAGCTTCCCTTTTGCCTATTACTTGACTTGTTGTGTCTTCATTATATCAAACATACTACTTGTTTTCATTCCCAGGACTCTCAAAGTACCTCTCTATCGATTTATTTAAAACGAAAACTTTTATTTCTGCAGAATAATTTTATATAATATCTTCTTGTTATTGAAATAGTCTATAAACATCTGGCTTTATCATACTTTAAATCCATCTTGAAAATCCTTCTTTTTGAAGACAGCTTTAATGAACAAGGGGCTTATAAGAAGGATGGGGACAGACTTTTAGTAGGGCCTGTTGCAATAGGACAAAGGATAATTGTTTTAAACTAAAAGAGGGTAGCTTCAAATTAGAGATAAGGAAGAAATTTTTACAATGAGGGTAGGGGAACAGGTGAGCGTAGTGGAAGCTGGAACAGGTTGCCCAGAGAGGTGGTAGATGTTGCATCCCTGTCAACATTCAAGGTCAGGCTGGACAGAGCTCTTAGCAACTTGATCTAGCTGATGATGTCCCTGCTCAGTGCAGGGGCGTTTGGACTTAGAAGACCTTTAAATGTCCCTTCCAACCCTCTCTATTCTATAATTCTATAACATGAAAATTTTATTCTTCTGCTGTGCCAGCATCATTTTCTTTCATTTTGTTGCGCTCTTCCAATTGACTGTCTCGCACTGTTACTTCTTGTCATACTCTATAAGCTCTTTGAAGATTGGATGATGTTTCAATTTTATTTTGGGTCAGTATGTTCCCAGTTCATTACAATATTCTTGCCCCTTCATGAATTGCCTCCCAGAATTGCTCCTTTTACTGGGCCATTTTTCCAGAAAAAGTCCATAAAATGTTTATCACTTTCTCAAGGATTTAATTTACCAATTAACAATTTTTTCCAATAGAATAACATAATTTAGTGTACATTTTGATAAGTCTTGAGATTTATTACACGGGTGAGTTATTATCATATCACAAAGAATTGGAGGTCAAAATTTAAATGCATGACGGACATACTTATGTCCGGATTTCAGAACAGAACTGGAAGCTAATCTCAGCTTACTGGGGAGCTCTCAGAGAAAATTCATACAAGTAAGTGACTGTTTAGGTGCACTTTATGCAGCAGTGGAGTACTCTGCTGTGTCCTGCAGAAGGGAATGAACTCAAACAACATGCTAAAGGAGTGGGAGAACTGAATGAAAAGTTAAAAATACCCTGCTACTTTTTTTTGCTAGGTGAGAAAAAAAAAAGACCAATCAAGAATGCTGAAGAAAAAAATAAAAGATCCTATTTACAGATTTCAGAAAATGAGATAGACCTGAGTCCAACTATATCTGCAAACAGAAAAAATAAGTCAAACTTGTTACTGTGGAAAAATTGTATAAACTTATGAAACTGAAAAAAATAACTTTCTATCACACCTAAAAAATTGACACAAAAACCACCTTCAGAAACATTCTTGTTTGTATGGGCTTACAATTAATAATGCATTCTACTTTTCCAAGAAATATTTTTGCAAAAGTGATATGTGATATGAACATATTGTACTGCCCTCTCCTCACCTAGCATAAATATATATTCTAAGAGAATGAATCATTATAAAATTTAAAATGTGGGGGGTTTGTTTGTCTTTCAGATCAGAGAGGAAATTATTGTCTGAAAGTTGTAGCCAAAAAAAAGGATAAACAAGTGCAACTAACATTTACAGTAAATAATGATATATGTAGTAAAAAGAAAAGAAACTTAGAAGAGCAATCACAGTAATTAGCAGTGACTTAATTTACACCTATTGCAGCAATGAGTTAGTGAAGTACCTGGAGGGTTATTTTTTCAGACTTCTAGCTCAGTGAAACAGGTTTCCTCTTCCGTTTTAGGGCATCCATGGATCCCTGTAAGGAAGAGAGAACTGCATAAAACTGTATCTACCAACTGGATTCTTTTCTAAGCAAAGTCTCAGCAAATTCAATCTGAGGTCTTATGCTTAATGAAACAGCCTGAATCTCCTTTTCAGGAATCCTGGCTCCTGCTGCCTCTCGTTGTGTGCAAGGATATAATTGTCAGAATTGAGTTTGCTGTTCATCTGTTTTAAAGATACTAAAAGTAGGGAAATCTAATATTTTGTTTATTTCAAGTGACCGTTTCAGCTTTACTCAAGTCTAGAAACAATCTGAAATACTGTGCACTGTTATTGCTATCCTAACAGGAAGGAAAACCTCTTTTGTTCAAGTGCCCACATCTGCCAATCTACACTGGCAAAACTGATTCCTATTGCATACTTTTTCCCAGACCAGCACATAGGTAATTTCAGACACAATCTACTAGCCAGTTACAGCTGAGGCCCAAGGACAGTCATCTTTTTACTGAAACAAACAAAATCTAATGGGAGAGCAGATTCCTCAGGAATAGCAGCAGAGTGCAGCACCCTCCTGACCCCGTGCCTGGCACTTCACACTCTGGGAAACACCAGTTCTCTTTCTTTGGCTGTCAAACAGGTAAGCCTCCCCACAAGTCTCTCTCTCAGAGTCCATAACTGGTGTAGCAGAGGTTAAATAAGCTATGCAGTGTGGGTATGAAATCATACACTATTCTTAAACTCCTTATTTTAGAATGTTAGCAGTAATCTGAAAAATACTGCAAGTTTTCATGTGAGATGTGCTATTATTTTTGCCGAAATAAAGCCATTTTGATGTCAACAAAGACAAATAGCATGATTCATCTGCACCTAGATGTCTCCCATAGTATGACATTAATTATTTTCTGGAAGTGTTTATTTCTCTTTAATGACTATAGAGAAAGAGCCTAGGGTGATTCCGATGTAGAACTCCAGACAATAAATATACTTGGATTGGTGAATCTCAGATCTGTGTGGCAGTCAACTCCACGTGTTTAGCTACAGCTCACCTGAGACAAGCCACTTGGTCAGATTAACCATAACTCACAAACTGGTTGAGCAGTGCTTTACTTGTGTTCATTCTGCTCTTACATCTGTGGAAATATCAGTAAGAAAATAAATAAAACTAAATGCTCCTTGGCCAGCCCAGGACTCTGACTTGTATCAAGGTCTGGGCATTGTAACTAGACAAAACCAAATCTCTTACCAGGACTCTGCACCAAACCGGAATTGCTTTTCAGTTTCGCCCAGCTCTGGAGTGGGATGCCCTCCAGCATTTATGGCCAGATATGCAGGGAACCCACCCCTTTCCTCTCATTGGGATGCACCATTTCAAAGGATGCATGTATCATAGATCTTCCTATGTAGGACCTAGCTGGGGAATAGAAGGGTCTTATTGTTAATCATGAATTTGATCATGAATGGCAGTAAGTTTATTAGCCAATGGCTCAGTGTTTAACAGCATGAACTCAAGATCAGCATCCCCATCTGTCAGTACCTTGTCTTACTGAGATGAAGCAGATGGCAAAGCTAATGGAATTGAAATTAAACCCCTCAGCCTAGGTTTACACCTAACTGCATCACCTTTACTATCTTATGATTGGCTGCAGAAGGGGAAAAATCTTTACATTCTTTATTTATAAAACACCTGAAAACAAGGAATGGGAAGGAATGCTACTGCATTGCTAAGGCAACAGGAGAGGAGCTGTGTTCCTGAGGAGATGCCCGACATCACTGATGAGTTCTCAGTCTTTATTGAAGCATGAGCCTTTTTTCTCTAACCACAGCTATGCTGAAACACAAAATTTTGTTTCTAACTCAGCTAAGCCAGACTCAGGTGCAAAAAGGATAGGCACTTTCACCCATTCCTACAGTTTCAGCTATACCATTTTAAAATGATTAATTTTTTGTCAACATTAAACTTGATTGCAGGCAACTTTAAAATAAAATAGATTTCTTTTAAAAGGGAATGAAGTTATGCAAAAGAAAAACAAAGCTGCTTCCTTCCAACAATTTAATTGGTGCTTTACTCTGAAAAAAATGCCTAGTGTATGCATTATATTTTCAACTACCAGCAGACTGAACAGGCAAAGTTTAGTTAATAATTTCTATAATAAAAACTTAAATATTGCATGCAAAGAGTCCTTTTCTTTCTAATTCTTTAATGTATATATAGATGAAAAATTGATTTGTACCATTGAGATAAATTATGTAAATTTTGACTGCGATATTTCTTACCTTGCAGTGGACTAAACTTTTCTTTACAGAAACAGAACTCCACATTGAAGTTTAATATTTGCAAAGTTTTAGAATATTTTACCTGTGGTACAGTCATATCTTCAATATTTTTGGCACCACTTAAACATAATAGAATAATACAGTCTTCAGTTTATAATAAGTTTGCAATTCTGTCAGAACATGAGATTTTTTTATAGGTGTGGTTTGGTGTAAGGTAGTGTTGGTTGACAGAAATGCCACTGAATCTGGTAACTATAAAATGTGTGTGATCTTCCTTGAAAAGCTACTTTATGGAAATTAATTAATGCAAATCTGTATTTTGGTTTCGGTTTTTTGGGTTTTAATAGGTTGTTGGGGTTTTTTCTTCCTTGATCACAAAGAATTTATATTAAAATTTTTCAGTAGGCTAAAAGTACTAGAAATTCCTGGATTTTATTACTTCTGTCCTTCTGTCCTTTTATTACTTCTATGCTTCTGTCCTCCACTCCTTAAAATAAGAAATTACAGTTCCTTCTTTACCTTCTCCTTCCAACAAAGTAAAGGAGAATTGTGAAAAAAAGGAACCAAGCCAACAAACTTTAGCTTTTTTTTTTTTTTTTTTAAGGTTTCTGGTAGCTAATTATTTCTTACATCATTGGATCATTAATCTGTGTAATTCTGTCATTCTTTTAATTAGTGGAGTAGCCTCTGAAATCAAATATTCCCCATAAAAATAGACAAAAGGTTTTTTTCTCATATTTCTTCATTTTATCAAGTTTAGTGGTTTAAAAGTTACATTTCTTGCCTGAGTTATTGAGATTCCTCCACCTATCAAGTCTCAAGATGATTATCTCCAGGCAAAAGGAAGCTTTGAAGACTAAAATGGTATAAACTCCTAATTTTGGAATGACTTAAGTAAGGGGGCAGGAATCCCATCTGGAGTCATAATTTTTTTAAAATCATAGTTTTATCATGACTTGGAGATTGATGTTTTCCTAGTGCAACATCTAAGTACACTCTTCCACAGAAGAGAAATTATGCAGTATGGTGGATCTAATTGTGACATATTGTTTCTTAAAGTTTATAGTGAATACACAAAGGAAAGTATCCAAAATGAGTAAAACATCTTTCCATATTAATGTCTTACACTCCTACTCTCCTCTTGAGTGCTTTTTCTGTTTCCTCTAATTTCTGAATGAAACATGAACTATATTTTACAAAAAAAAAAACACCAACAAAAAAGAAAAATCTATTTTGATGAGAAGTTAAAATGTATTTTATGCTGCAAATATTGTACAGTGGCTGAAAATATTAATTTATTTTCATTTTGTTGTTGTTTTTGTTTTATCATCTGTTATGATACAGAGCAGAAAAAGAGGACTTTAACTCTTTCCAGACTAGTGGTACCTCAGACTTTCTAACTGTGACAAAACTCTCAGGGGAACCTGTTTGGAATTGAAGGGAGAGGGCGCCTATTGGTTCTCCTTGTCTCCTGATGGAATGGTCAAGCCATAACGAAGTTTCTGATAGCACGTACCTTAATTGAGACTGAGTTACTATGCTGTTCCGGGGCTATTTTTGTCTTGCTCATATTCCTTCCTCCTTAACTGCCATAAAATCATATCTGCTTCCCCTCAATAATGTTTATTCTGAGTTTGTGCCTAAATTTGGAATGAGCTGTTGGTATGTTACCACCTTTTTATAATTTATCTTCCTCAGTGCAATCCCTCAGATGCTGCTGAAAGGAAAGACAGACAGAGTTTTTTTCTTCATAGGCTTTCTGTTCTCACTTCAGTCTTCTGTGCATAAAGGAAAAAAAATAAGTTCCCTAGAGAGGCAACTGTTCTCTCAAGCATCAGGACAACTCTGCTGTCTCCCAGCAGTGGAGCAACACCATAGCAGTGAAACCTGATCAAGTTCTAGAGCCCTAGTTTTTAACCTGTAAGTGAAGTCAGTGGCAGAAGGCAAAGCAGCCTGAACCAATTACCACCTTGGGGAAAACCAACCCCCAAGAACACAGAAAAAAAAATCCCCTGCAAATGCAGTGACGGTTTTGCACGAGTGTAAGTATCATTCTTACTCGTTGTGATTGTTCATGATTTGACTTTTTAAGAGGAAAGGGACTGAAGTTTACAGTATCAATATGTAAAGAACCAGTATTGAAAATGAAAATGGGCACCATATTATTAACAATACAGGAAAGTATTCTGGAGTTTGTTTTTAGTTTGCTTGATTATCCTAAACCGTTTAAATATGTACCTTTATTTGCTATTTATAGTGGTGTCTGTGTCCCACTCTGGCGAGTACCAGGGAGGTTCTAATGATTCCTGTGGCAAAATTAGACACAAACGAGGTTGATGTCACACCCACAAACAGTTTATTAATACAGAAATTTGCCCTAGCAACAGTGATAGGAAAGGTAGAGATAAAGGAAGGAAAAGAAGCAGTATTATGGAGAGCAGAGAGAGAGAGAGAGAGAGAAAGAGAGAGAGAGAAAGAGAGAGAGAGAGAGTTACCACCATGGATAAAACGGTGTCCCATTGGTCCAATTTGAACAATCTGTGGGTAGCTGGTGCATGAACAAGGCAGGAGGCTGACAGGTGATGCAGTTCATAATTCCTTATATGCAGCATAGCCCCTCCCACAGTCAGGTTGTCTGAAGAAATGATTGGTTCTTGAGGGGGTTGCCCAAAGATATTCCTAGCAGCAGAGACTCTTTCTGCCCTCAGGGGGTTGTCCAAAGTAATCCTCCTAGGAGCAGAACCACCCAGCAATAGAGCCTCTCTCCATCCTCCTCCCCCGGCCAACCATGGATCCCAGAACATTCCTTTTCATATCTGCCGCCATAGGTCAAATGCCGCTTCTCCAGTGCTTTTCTGAATGCAGAAGTGGCGACTAAAGAGGTTAACGTTAGTCCTTGCGGTAAAACAGATTTCTAAGCAACAGTTCAAAATAAAGTTCAAACAATGCTGAGACATTTTCATCTTAACATTTATCAGTCCCTCACAAGTGGCCATAGGAATAAATGGTCATGCTGCCATATGTCTTTTACGAAGGCTACGGTTATTCTGATATTTTGTGGTTTTCTGTGTGTTCTGGTGTTCATTGCGCAGTGTCTGAAAACAGGCACTACGAATTGACATTGTTAGGTTTTGCTCCAGAGGAGGGCTAGTGAGGACTACTGCTACTCCAGAGAAATCTCAGAAAATCTTGTATCACATAAAATATGCCATGTACTAGAACTAAGGGGAACACAGATAGCAAGATAGGCCTTGCTGTCCTTCTTCAAGCTGGAAAGAGAGAAGCATCTACTGCTCTTCATCCACTGCAGAGAGCACGAGATGTGTCCCTCCCTGTATGTCATCTGATTTTTCATACCTGCTGATTGTGCTGGCTCTCTCTTGCCAACCAAGAACCTAGAAGGAGCTAAAGCTTCTTTCATCTCTATATAGATTTATTTAAGGAAAATTTAAAAAAAAATAGTCAGTGATGGCTCCCTTGGTCTCCCTCTCACTGTCTGTCTTTTGCATACGGTAATATTCTGGTGTTGTAAGGAACTTGGCTTATGAACTTCCTAGGGACAGAGAATAGCTAAGATTCTATAAACATTTCACCACTTTACATTGACACTCTCTAGGAAACTTCAGTATGTTCTATTTATCAAGGAAAATCTGGAATGATCAATTCAAATGAAAAAAAAATTCTACCATGTATGCTTGTACTTGAAGAAAGAAATTTTAATTTATGTTCTAAATTTTAAAATTTATGTAAGTATAATTATATGTGTCTTATAATTTGCAGTAATTGCACAATGGGGTACAGGTGTAAGAATAATGTGAACTCAATGCTAAATATTTTCAAGAGGTTTTTTCCCTCCATTAGTAGGATATCAGTTAGATAGACTTGCTTCTGCATAACTACTAAATATATTTGTAGGATTGCTGCTTGCATGTTTTACTTAGCATGAAGTCTTTTTCTCAAAAAATATCCTCCTTTCTGATCTGCAGTGCTACCACTTTGATATATCTATTCCACAGAGGTACGCAGATTGCTAGGAATTATTTTCTTACGTATTTTGTGAATGGTTCTTCAATTCCCTAAAAATCAATATCCTCTCCTGCAAAAAAACCCCACCACACTACCAAAACCAAAACACCGAAACAAAACAGAAACTTAAAGCAATTCAAGAAATACCTTCCTCTATATCTGAATTTCACTCAGGTGAAGGGTGGAAAGATTTTCAAATGGTTTTGGAAATAAAAATTTTGACATTGGAGATGAGAAAACAAGGTCAAGGCCAGGTTGGATAGGGCTTTGAGCAACCTTACATAGTGGAAGGTTTCTCTGACCCTGGCAGGGGGGTTAGAGCTGGATGATGTTTAGGGTCACTTCCAACTTATGCCATTCTATGATTCCATGAAAAGTAGACAGTTTTGCAAGATGGGTAAGATATCTTATTACTATATAAATTTTCAAAATCAAAGCATTGCTACCTTCAGCTAATATATTAAAAATCCCTTTGAATTTCAGAAGTCTGGAGTGCTAAAATCTCATTGACTTTCTCACCAATACTAAGACTACTGGTGATGTGAAAAAGTGAAAAAGTGAAAAATTTGGGCTTTCTAAAAGGCCGTTCTTTAGTATTGATGTGGTTTTTCTGATTTAAAAAAGAAAATCTGAATAATTTTATAATGCTAGTTTACTATATAAATGGCACATATATTTTTTGAACTCTGGATTTTCAGACGTGCCTTGTAATTTAACTGCATTTTATTATTCTAGGAAAAACTCAGAGGAGGATGAAAGTGCTATCAAGAAGCTAAATAGTTCCTGGAATGTGCAGTCTGATATTGCTATGAATCCTGAAATAAATATATTTGTTTCTTCTAACTACTGCTTTTTAGTGGGAAGGAGGGCATCATATATTTAACAACTGTCTAAAAGTCAGATCAGGCAAACTTGGCTGCCTCAGTACACATACAAAAATAACTGGAAACTATCCATTTTGAGGAGGCAAACACATGAAAAAGAAAGACTGTAATAGTCTTGCACTGAGGTAACAATTCTATGCAGCTTAGAGATCTAAACAAGCTTCCTTGGAACAGGATAAATTCTAGGGCTTGAACTTTATAGTCGGGTGGGTTTTTTTACAGCCTTAGATAAGTTTATTTCATCTTTCTATGTTGTTCTTTGTTCTCATACTCATTAAAGGTAACATCTTGATAAAATGGGCCAGAAAATGGGAAAAAAAAAAAAAAGGTAAAAATGTCTTTGGAACTGGACTATTTCATAAGTCTGGAACAGCCCGATTAATTTCCAAAGCAAGTTATTTATTTCATGTTTCATGGAAGACACATGAAAGATACATTGTCTATTTTATAAAATTATGTTTAGTGTACAAATGCAAAATAATAAAAGGGTTAAATTACCTCACATCTGGATTTGAAAGCATAAAAGACAGATGGTGCTGTTATTGGCTTTTGAACTTGTTTTTGCATCTATCCATTAACTCCACGGAGATGAGGTGGTAGAACTGAGGACCCATTTTAGCAGAATATTGAGGTTAAAGGCCACCTTTCTGTTTCCAGTCCCACCACCACAAAGTTTAACCGATCTTGTCTTGCTACAGCCTTGCGGTTGGAATTCTTCCTGCTCTATTCATCTCTCTGAAGCCAAGCTCGAGGCAATATCTGATGTTCAGTAAGCAAAGTGGTAGAAAAGTATCTGTTATTGCACTCTATGGTCCTGATTAGCAGAACATGAGCTGCTTTGCTTTACAAAGGGGGATGTGGATTATTTGAAATATACTTTTTTTTTTCTTCCTCCTTTCTGATGAGGATTCAATCATCCAGGAAATTTTGCCGAGAAACTGATTTAACAAAATACAGAAAGCTGCTAACAGAAACTGGGCGGCAGCCAACTGGTTGACATCCAGCTATGACAAAAAGTGAAAGCAACATGTAATTCAAATACTAGAAAAGGGCAGAGAAATTTGTCCTATCAAAGGTGGCTGTTCTTCAAGGAGAACTTGTCATGAATGTTCTTCATCTTCTTGTTGTGAGCAATCTTCATCTTGAACATCATTACTGTTCGAAAGTTAAAGTTTATAGTAGTTTTCAGACATGTCAGTGTCTTAAAAAATGCTTCAGATCACTAAATATTCATGCTACTAGAGAACAGAATGATTAATGGAAATGCTTAAGAGTAAGAAAAAAACAGTTCTCATTTGTGATATCCTCTATTATTACCACCGTGGGAAAAGAACTCTGACGAAATCCAAATCCAAGCAAAATTGAATTTTTAAATGAGGTTGCAGGAACTGGACATGGCTCTTCATTTAGCTGTCTATTCAGAGTTAAAAATATATACCTAGGAACATTTTCTTAATATTGTTAGCTTTGAAACAAAATTTTACTTTTTCAGGCTGTTCTAACATTAAAACTGCAATAGCACTGACATATGGCAAGATGGCAAGTGGTAGAACTCGATAGGTGTAGCTTTTCCTAGGAAAATGGTTTCATTTAGAAGGAATTTACCTTCAGGACTGAGGCTTTTGAAACTACCTGCCAGCTGTAGAGCCATGTGGAACTGTGACTTCTGAGGTGCAGGGTTTAGATACTTTGCTGGATCCTGGGCCATTAGGTTTATGTTCAAACTGTGGAACATCAGTGCATGATTCTATGCCAGGATATGGTCTGGAAGTATCCCAAATGCCGGTCTCTTGCCTCCCCTGGTTGGATTCCCATCAAAAGGCAGAGTAGAGGCCCAGGGTATTAGGAAGCTGGACTTGGTTTGGACAGGTCTAGAGGAGTCCATCATCATGCCAGGGTATCCATGTGAGCTGCAAACTAGTTGCAGTACAAAAGTCTCCCACCTTAACCTTACCAAGAAATACTTTACTGGTATCAAGGGTGTTCGAAAGCAAAGGAGTCATATTCTATACAGAAGGCTACTCCTCTCCTTTGTAATTTGGGAATAATATGAGCAAGTGGGAGAGTTGCTCTAAAATACATTGTCAGGGCTGCCTTGTCCTTGCAGGTTGAACCAAAGCATATATTATAACCCTTTCTGGTCTTTTTTCTAGCCCTGGTGTATTACTTATATGAACAGTTTAGAGCTGCCCATAGTTCCCCAAAACACAGTATTTGCAATTGGAACTGTTACTTGCAACTTGGAGGTAGCTCATGGCCATTATTTTCTGGCTACTTGAGACTAGAGAAACAGAATCCCCAAGTGTATTTTCCACCCACCAGCACAGATTGCTTGTTCAAATACAATGACAGTCAAAGCAGTTGCATGAATCTGACTCAGCTGGTTGTGTCCTTACCTGCTTATTCCAAAATGTATAAAAGTGAGACACAGCACACATTAAAATAAAAAAGTGTTAGATTGAAAGCAAAAAACTAGTAAAGACAGGGAAGTGTGAAAGCTGTCTAACATTTTCATTGCTATGTTTTGTTGTTTTTTTTTCCTTAAAGGTCGTGTCTACATATGTCTCTACATTTACAAAATAATTATAGTTGAGTACAATTTCTTCCTAACCAAAGAATAGTCTAATCAGTACAGATAGTGGAATGGATTCTGATGTATTACTATCACAGTTCTTCTGCCATAGTAATCAAATGAGATTAAACTATTCCAGCAGAAATGTTTTTATACGAGTTCACCTTGGAGCTGGTAGTTTATGTGGTGAAAGTGGTGCAAACATGACATGTAAACAAACGTTTCAAATTCCATAGGTGAAACTGTATCTTACCAACTTCAGTATGATTGGGAATACCCAGCTGTTCAGTTTTCCCATTCATCAGATCGGATTAACAATGTTTGCTTGCCTCATAGCAGTTCAGGGAAGATTAATTATTGTCTCTATATTTTTAATCTTTTTAGGATGAAAAGTGCTACACAGGTACTAACCACGGCAAAAGAAGCTGTAATAACCCACAGAACAAAGTACTGCTTAGCTATGCCATGCTTTCCTCTGGAACTGCCTGTTCACAGGCATTAATCTCATCCTGAAATCTAGCAAGTGAATGTTTTCCAGAGTTTAGGGGATTTTGAGGTCTGAGCAAAAGCAACTTCAGTGCTATGCAGTGTGCAGCGGGTGAAAAAACCCAAACTTACGAAATCATTACTTGTGTCTCTTCCAAGTTGAAACAGTAATTTTGTGAAAAGACAAAGGTGTGTTCTCCTGCCCTGTCCAAAAGAAACTCCCGGGGCTGCCCCACCCATGAAACACATTTGTTATCTCGTATTGGGCAGCACTTTATCTTTCCACTGAGATGCATTAAGGGCTTCCCCCATGACTTACAGCAAGGACTATGAACCCCACCGATGTCACTGGGTTTTGCATGGCGGTGCCACCATAAAAATTTAGAGATTTTACTCCATAGTATTGTAAATCACCAGTTTCATTTTCCCAGAAGTTTTACAATTAGCAGTCCTAAGAACAAAAATTGCATGTGCTGCCAATCTGGCCTTGAAAACACCATTATACATGAACATGCTTGATGCTAATAATAAAGTGCAAAGGATACAGACAGAAAAGTACCAAATTAGTGGCATGTGTTGGAAGAATACCAAAGGGCTTATAGTTGTATTTCTTTCCTAATTTTCTTCTTATTTTTGAAAAGTGAAGGGGAAAGCAGGAGTGGCAGGATGTGAGGTTTCCCACGAAACTACAGAGCTAGATCACCAAAGCAACTGTAACATAAAGGAAAAAAATGCTGTTGAAGAACAGTCTACAGAAGGAGCAGCTTTGTGTTGTTTGACCCTGACTTTCTTTTGCTACTGAACAGATTTTTTCTGACAGATTTATAGTTCACTGTTAATTATATAAAATATACTTCTTTGTCTTCAAGAAAAGTCTATTGCTATTTGAGAGATAAAACAATTTTTCAGTTTATTTTTATTATTTTATTGTCTTACTAATCAGTGGAAAAATAGACAGAGATTTTTCTTAACATGCTTTTAATAACCATTCCATGTAGGACTGATATTCTTCAAGTTTTCATTTAAAACTGCTTTTATTGCTAAGCTCTGCTGCCATTATTTTGTGTGGGGATTTAATCACTACTTTTAGTGTGCACACAATTTCTATTAATGCCAATTAATAAACACTGATTGAAAAAAAGACTGCATAATTGTTTCTAATTTTCATTTTTCACAGAAATTGTTTCAGCAAAGTATTTGTTACTTTTATGGTGACATAAATACATTTCCATTAAAGCTAAGTCAACAGCAGAAAATTGACATGTGTATTTTTTTCCTTTTTCTTCCCATACTGAATATATAAAACCTATTAATTTGTGAATTTAATGGAATTTAATAATGTGAATTTTTGTGAATTTAATGGAAATTCACAAAAATCAATGAGGTTGGACTGATCATGGATTTCCCTGGCATCAGCTGAAGTATGAATTATATCTATTAGGTCTGAAATCATAAAGAAACGTGTAATGTTATTAGTTTTGGCATTTTCTCACAGAAGCAAGACCAAAGTTCTAGTGGAATTCCAATTCCCTTGAATTCTGGGGCAAAGTTCGGTAAAGACAGGCCTGGATTTCAGCATGCTTATTTTGAACCATTCTGCTCACATGTGATATTACCTCAATGTGAAAATCTGAGTCAAACAAAAAAAAAAGGCTTCTAGAAACAGACAAAGTAGCCAGTTCTGGTGTCTGAGTTTTGATAGCTGTATAGAGACAGTTAATTGTCAATTCCACTTCTGCCAAAATAGCCTGTGTTTGGAGTCATCTGAACAGTAGAAAGCAGGTGTTGCTTGCACAAAGAACTTCCTCTACAGCTCTTCTGTATGTGCTTTTAAACACATTTATAAATAAGTGCACTGAAATGTATTAAAATTTTCAACTCTTTCTGACAGTTTTATCTTCAGATTGCTACACAATTTTAATTTTCTCCTATGTCTGAAAAAAAAATGCTTTTTTAAATCTGTTATAATTTTTTGCATTATATATATAACATAAGAAAGATGCTATGTTTTATACTTTGTCCATCAGGGGAACAGTTGAAGATCACCTGGATATTAATTCTTAGTGTTAGGTTTAGGTCTCACTTTTCCTCTTTGGGTGCCATAAACCACAACTAATATATATTTTTATTTTAAAGAACCTACTACTCTCTTCTAAACAAATGGAAACAGTACTATATTCTGAACATATATATCTTATAATAATTTATTAACATGTGTATACATCCACGTTAAAATATCACATATTACTTGGCAAATGTGCACAGATGTTTTGGTAGTGTCCCGAATGTTCCTTCTTACAATTTTTTACGTTTTTAATGGGGTGTTTTTGTTGTTGAAAATAAGTTTTCATGGGTGGACTAACTTCATATTGGAAGAGTATTTGCCTCTAACATATATACATAAGTTTGAAATCTAATTTTTTCATAGGCAGCTTTTTCCCAAAATAAGGATGTTTGACAACAAAGAAAATTGGTATAATTTACTCTTTTGTCAATGAGAAATGAAACTGAAAATACAAGACTAGTATATTATCAAGCTGTGACTGTTTATAATTGCGGACATCAATCCCAGTTTTCAGGATAGGCTGTTTTACTTTTTTTTTTTCCAAAAGATAAATAATCTACACATATTTATTGTAAAACACCAAAGGTTTGGCTATGAAGCACTATGGTGGGGGGCTGATTTATCATAAAAATGCACAGAACTCAGTATACTGCTGATTCTAATCACACATTTCTCTAAAACTCATTTGAGTGTGTTTTTTTCAATAGAGTAGAAGCTGAAAATCTGTCTCAGGCAGAATGCCAGATGTAGCAGTATGCCAGAGTGGCTCAGGGTAGGAGTGGCTCAAGTGCTATAGCATCAATCCGTACTTTCACAGTTTTTCTCAAGTTTGCAGCACTATTTAGGTTGAAATGTTTGTATACACATACTTCACAATGCCATGCCAATGACTTTAATAAAAAGTAGGAAAAAATAAGCACCTTGCTGTGTAAAAATATAAGATAATAATAGGTAAATTGTACTATACAGGCATGGTAGACTGTTGTTAAAATTGAAAATTAGTTTTTAACCCACCCCCACTTCCCTCATCATATTTTCTGCTTTCTAGATGTTCATTGAAGCTGTTATAATTGCACTAAAATGAAATATTATTAAACTAAAGCTTGAATGCAGGGTTTGTATTGGTTAGAGTTTTTTGTTTGGTTGGGGATTTTTGTTTGTCGGGGGTTTTTTTGGTTTTTTGAGGATTTCTTTTTTGTCATTTATGCAGTGAAAAAGCATTAGAATTCCTTAGAAACACCGTTTTTTTGCTTTTGTGATGTTACTGTTTTGGTTTAAAAAATGTGTAAAAATAAGATAAGCAAACATATTAAAAGCACATTATGAGCAGCACTACCAAGGAAAGTGAGACCAGTGTCCTATTCCTAGTTGGTCCTGTCTCCCCTCACAATTACCTACAAACTACATGACTTTTATCTTCCTATCTGGGTAAAAAAACCCAAAAACAAACAGTGGAAATAAACTAAACAAATGGATCTATAACTGTTCATAGAATCCACAAATTTCTCTTGAATAGGTATTCCTGAACAGAAAATTGTGGCATATGCATAAGACTGGGGTGTTTGTTTATTCATATCAGCCATGAGATTATTCAAGTATGTTTTAATTCTTTGCTTTTACCTCAGGTTTTTTTTCTGTAAAAATATATAGATTATACTTAGGAGTATGTATTTTGATTTCTTTCTATCTTATATATGCTAAGCTTTATTTTGGAAAATAAAACAATTATCTGTAAAGGGTATATGAAAACAAAAGAGAGGATTTTAAGGAGCAAGAAGATTCCCAAGTGTTCTTTGGGCCTTAAAATATACATTTTCCAATTAAAAGGTACTCAAAACTGTGGATGAAAATGAGAATCTAGTTTGTAATCAACCGTAAAAAAAAGGAAAGATCTTTTGATGTGAATCTTACTTTTTAACAACAGAATGAAATTTCTATTCATGTTCTTGAATTCACATGTTCCAAATACTTAGTCAAATATATTTTTTACTCAGAATTCACAAAATTTGCTGTTGTTACTCTAACCACTTTCAGAAAATGCAATTATAAATATTTACACCATTCTGATAACTATTTCACATATATTTCTAGAGTCAAATTGCTTGAATTTTAACATCTTCCAATTAACTGAAGAAGTTCAGTAATAGCCAGTTTAAGAGTTTTTTTCTCTTCTTCTTCTCAAGTAAAACCACCTGGTAGCTACTCTTTAAGGTTTTGGTTTTTGTTTTTTTTTTTGGTCATTATTTGTAAATCAGTTTTTGAAAGGTTTGAAAGGAAGTATGCTAGTAAGAAGAGCAACATGGAAAATATTAGACTGAGGAAGCTAGTACCTAAAGTTATTCAGAGTAAATCATGTCAAAAAAAGCTACCACATTTTTAACAAAATATGGCATATTCAGGAATCATCAATACGGAATGAGCAACTACTAATATTCTCTAGATTTAATTTTTTCACTTGTAATAATTGGTTTCATTGCCCTTTAGTAATTGGTTATTTATTTGAAAATCAGAGTAAAAGAAAAGCCAGATTCATGCCAGAGAGATGATTTGCAAAGCATCTCTTCATCTTTATGGATGAAGAAAATACTCAAGAGCACAGACAAGCATGTTTCTATTAACTGAAAACCTGAACAGCTGAACAGGATGTTCAGTAAGGCTTTGTGTCTAACAGAAGACCTTTTTGTCTTCTAACTTATTCAACTTATTCCTGATTTTACATCACGCTTCCACAATATTTTTGTGGCATTTTCGGGTGTTTTTTTGTTTGGTTGGTTCTGTTGTTGCTGTTGTGTTGTTATTGGCTTTTTATCCCCAATACTCTTTTTATCCCCCAACATTCCAAAGTCTTATTTTTGGAGGATTGAAACAGAAAAGAAGTACGGAAAACCTTTAAGGTGGGAAATTACTTACCTAACCAAGATGGTTGGACAGAAAAAGAGGTGCAAATAATTAAATGAATTTCAAAATGGCATAACCAAATTTTGCATATAATGTTAACACATAACAGTGCAATATAAGTACAACTGTGTGTGAGCAGGGCAGGGTACCAGAAACCTTCCCTTACTGTACTTTGTCAGAGCATATGAAAAATTTTGCAGTATAGCTGGGTCTTATGCACAGAGAAGTGCACATGCCTTGTACATATGTGGAGCTGGACATCCTTTCCCCACATCCTTGAAGCCTCCTGTGAACCTCTTGATATTTTTTGCAACAGGCATTACTTCAGTTGCAGCTCTCAGTTTGTTGCCAGCTTTCTGAACACACCTGCCAAGTGTAGGCCAGGCACATGGTGGAACTAAGCTCTGAGATTTTCTTAAAATATTCCTAAATTAAGACCCCTGCTATAGCAAAGTATAAAAATGAATCATCACAGGTCCAGGCCTAAAAACCCTAGCTGATTTCCTTTATCTGACAGAAAATGATACCTGGCCCTTGAATAAACAGAACAGCAATGACTCATCCAGCCCTTCAGGTTTCTGTGATTCCTTTCCAAACCCACATTTGAAAGCATGGGCAACATCACCTCTGAGACCAAAAAAAATTTCCTCCCCCAGCAAATCAAGATAGTGAGGAATGTATTTTTAAACTTAGAAAACAAACATTGGTCTTCAGTTGCAAGATCTCCACATATTTGCAAAGACTAATAGAAGATGGAAATTATGTGGGCAGATGGCTTCAGGGATACAGCTATAAAAATGGCTGAAGCTTAAGAGACGCTGAGGTGCTGAGATTGGAAAAGAAGACACCCTTAGAGAGAACTGCAGAACTTGGAAACTCTTGGTTAGAGGACAAATGTTTACAACTCTCATTGTTCTCTTTCTTGCCCTCACTCCGTCATGTCCCTCTGAGAAAATGATTCCTTTTAGCTATATAGAATTTCAAACAGTTAAAAGACGGAAAGCACAGACAGAAGAAAAAAATTATATTTTCAAGATTCAAATCTATCTCCAAAGTTAAATTTACTATAGTCTTCCTTCTGAGCAATTATTTATAAAAGGACAAAACCATCAACAAAAAAACCCCACCACCAAACTTTTATTCGTGCCCACCTGAGGATATTAACTTTCTGAAGCTTTTTAAAGCTGTTTTTCTAGCTTTATAGAAAAGTGCATGGCATGCACTGCATAGTCCCAGTCTAATCAAAAATTATTTCATTAAAAAATTGCTGCATAGGTGTTTTTTTCCAGTAGACTACACACAGAATTTTAAGTTATCTATCACTTTTTCCCTTTGGACTTTACCGCTTACAAATGGAGTTTCATGCTTCACGAGACAAAGTCTTTCAGGCTGCTTAGGCAACCACAAGCAACAGGACAGGAAGATGACAATCTGAGGTAGAATCTGAAATCCCAGGCAAGAGCACATCAGACTGGGAGTCCATTTATGATATCTCCAGTGCCCACCCCACAGGAGTAAGGAATAGCAAATTCTGCAATTTCACTGTGAGGTTCTTCACAGTTCTACAAATCACTGGCTCTGTGCATCATGCTGACCCAGCTCCTGGAGTCATAATGTTTAAGAAAAGATTGGCTGTTTCACACTCTTTTAAGGTGCCCTATTATTTTTGGAACAAGTGCTGCTATTTCTTGTGTTTGGCAGAACAGTACTCATCCAGCTGCATAGTCCTGTCCCCGGTGACGCCCAGGGATGACTCCCTCTGAGAGGATAACAAAGAGGGCTGCTAAGAATAACATGAATGAAAAAAATTATTTCTGCCCCAATGAGCAGAGCATTGCATACCCTGAGGGCAGTGCACAATTGCGATGTTGACTCACTGAAAAGCAAGAGAATTCATATCGTCTTGAGGGAATGAACCTCTGGTATCCCAACATGCACATAACACATGCTTGCTCCTTTCCTATTCAATCCAGTTCACTGCCTCATCTTTTCCTGGAATGAATACTGAGTAACAACTGGATTTGCATGCTTTGTTTCCCATTAAACAAAAATAATAATAAAAGATTCTCTGAACTCATTCAGATGGGGGGAAATATAAATTCCTCACACAGCAACAACAAGTCTTGAATTAATATTATTCTTTAAATATGCTACTGTGTTCTACAGTAAAGCATTGGCTATACTACTGAATTGCTTGATGTGGCATTAGAGTGACACTATGGAGGTAGTTGAATCCATGCACTTTTGAGCTTGTGAGGGACCACCCTGGAGCAAAGCTAAGAGGATAAATCAGAAATTACTTCAAGATGAGGAGTAATTAAATTCACAGTGCTGGATAATGTAAGAGAAGGAACTAAGCAATTATGCAGCCAGAGCGAAAATAATTGCTCACACAAATGCAAAGCACAGCAAATGATTAACCTGAAGATACACAAGAAAAACCCTAAGATCACACCAAAGTTACAGATACATGTTTGACATAACATGGAGTTGTTTTATACATTGCTGTGAAGTTTTCTGTACAAACAATATGCTATGGGTATATAGTGGGTCGTGCATTTTACGAGTGGTCTTGATGATGTTTTTTCTCATCCAGTCACTGACCTAATGCCTACTCTCTGGAAAATAGCTCATAGCTTCCCAATGCTGAGGATGAAACAGGGAACAGACACTGCTTGGTCTTTTCTTCACAGTATCTCTGCTGACTGTGCCCTAGCGGCACAATCATCACCATGTAGTCAGTCTCTCTCATAAGCACAGTCATTTTTATGTATAGAGACAGCAGTGTGGAAGGAACCAGACTAAACTCTTTTCCAAAGGGACAATTTATGTCTATATTACCATAGGAGTTATGACTGATACAAAGGATTGTCTGAGATCTTTGTGGAGAGAGCAATTTCAATCATGTGAGTTCAATGGAATGTGAGACCTCTAAGAGCAGGCATATTTTCTACCTTTTACTTCTGCCACCGTTTTATGGGTGGGTTAAACTGATCTGTGAACAGCTTCTCCATGACCCTGTGTCATCACCTCTTCTGTGCTGACACCTGAGAGCACCATGCCAATGGCAGTCACAGCATCTGGACCGTGTGGCAAAGGGGCCCAAGGGCACAGGACTCACAGCAGCACTCACCTCAAATGACATAATTGACCTTGGTAGTAACCATAACATTTGGGCGTGCCAGTGCTGGTAGTTTAATAATTTCTTAAGGAAGTAAATAAATGAATCAAATTATAATCACAGATCTGCTATTTGAATATCCCCATGTCTATTTCAGCACAGTACAAAATATGGGTATTAGAATGATTTTCACGTACTTTATTTCTGAGAAAACAGACATTCTTTCCTGTGCCCAGTAAAAAATATTAAAAAAAAAAAAAAAGTGATGCTTTCACAAGCTGCAGTTCAATTCTTGCATTAAACATGACTGATTTTCCCTCTTACTTCAATGGTAGAGATTTCTGGAGATTTCAGTAGGAGTTTGCAGCACACATCAAAACATACATATCTACTTGTTTGGATTCCCACAGACTTGCATAATTCCCATTGAGTGACTAGAAACATTCTGATTGACTTAAACTGCTTTTTGATCCATACCAGCCTCCCTTGGAACAGCCAAATTCTGCTGAATGAGAACTAGCCCCCTAAGCGTTATCACAGCATGCATCTCTATACTTGTTTCACGAAACTTTTTCTTCCCTGCTAGCACCATTAACTCTTTGAAATTGTACTAAGGTTCTTTTGCTAATCATAAACCTTAATCCTAATTTCTCCCTATGGCCATCTAATTTCAGATACAAAGAAATTTTGATTAAAATTGTAAAAGACACTTTACACAAGAAAATCCTTTAGAAAAATATTACACATTCAGAAATTCATTGGTATCTTTTTGTCAACATTATTTTTCTTAATGTTAATAGTTTTATTCCCTGCCTTTTTAAAGTATCGACTTTACCTATGTATTCCTCTCAAATGTAACAAAACATTAGATTACAGAGAGTAATGGCCACCTGCCTACTACTTCCATGAGCAAATGCAGTATAAATTGACCAAAACCAGTTTGTACACTGCTCTGTGCTTGCAAGACGAAAATTTATAAATTTGGACCCTTTCTATTTACAAGAAGTACTCAAAAAGTCTATTATTGGCATTTGGCTGTTAGAAAGCATTACAATCAGAAATAGAAAGGCAAGAAAACTAGTTTCTGTACTGGACACAGTCCAACATTTATGTTTAGTTTAGTCTACTTTTTCTGAGCAGAAATTTGCCACATTTTGGGGCATTTCATAGTCTTTCATGACATAGAAAGCAAATTTTCTTCTATCAGATGCTAGCAGAAGAAAGAGTTCTAAAGTATGATTAGTCTTGTAATCCCTAAACCAATCTTTCACTTTTCAAATACAATAATCATATTCAATAACTTGCTAATGTTTCAGCATTAAAAATTTTATCTGCTCAGGATTATCTCCCCTTCTAACAGCATATTATATAAGTCTATCACAGTTTTTCACTTTTTAAGGTCTTTGACACTAGAATCCTTTAAATAACAAGATGAATACATTTTAATTTAAAAACTTCAGAAAATTGCAGTATCCCGTAATTGTTGATGATCTACCCTGTCTAGGTCACGGTGATGTCACAGTGGTGTCATATTGGATGATATAGCTGTTCTTCATGCAAGATATTGCATCTCCTCCTAAGATGCACCATTCATGTAATGACAATATGAACCTTGTTACCAGTCCAATTATAATAATTCTGTTATTTTTTTCCTTTTGTTAATTCTCTATGAATTTGAAGTTTACTGAGTGTAAACTTCTTTTTTTCTTACTTTTTCCTCTGAGGCAAACATGGTTAAATTGCGCTATTTAGTACCTGTTCTTAACTGCATTGTATTTGGAACTGCAAGGCTCTGCTCAAGAAATAGTTGTAAAGGGATGGGAGGAGTTTTCAACTCTCTGCAAGCATGCAGATGTACACAATGTCCCACATACACAAAATGCAGCAGCTCCCACCCAAGGAAAATAATTCTTTAATGGAGTGTTTATTAGATCCAGACACTAGGTCGCATCCAGACTACAGGCTTAAATGCTAATCTCTAATATACGCTGAAGTTTTCCATGTGGAAAAGTCATTTATTAAATTGTATACATTTCTATTTAGACTGCTTGATATGAGCATTTCATTTTGAAATATTTTTAAAGCATAACAAATTCTCTTCAACTGAAAGGGAAAAAATGTTTATATTTAGAGCTCAGTTTTAAACTTTATTTTCTTTTTGTTCATTTGATTGAGAAAAAAAAAAGAAAAATAAGAGAGTGTGAAAAAAATTTCCTTATACAACCTTTTTATATTTTTAAAAGACCCCTTATTTCTGGCTTATCCCAGCTAGCAGCCAAAAAGTATGGAAAGTAGCTCTTTTCCAATTTTCTCCTTCGCCTTGCTTCCTTCAATACACTTAATTGATGGCAACTGATTTTTCCAAAAGAATTAAAGCAGCAGGGGCAGGGGAAGGTGATATCCATAGTGTGGATAGTCATAACACGTCCTGGAATCTTTTACAACAGCATTTTAAACCGGAAAAGGACAGAAAACCTGATAGTGATCAGTATTCATTGCCATTCCTGCCTGAAAGCAGATTATCTGCCTGAAAGCTAAAGTATGTATAGTGAAAAATACCTGGTAGAAGATACCATGCATCATCTATAATCAAGCATATGACTGTGATATTCTGCTAAATTCTATTTATGTGTACTAAACTATATATAGAAATGACATTGTTATGAGTTCACAAGGTAGTTCCCGGTAGATTAGTGTTGCACTTTTTTTTTTGTAAATACAAAAATATAATGGACATTTTATGAGAATTTGGTCCATTACACGAAAAAACTTAAACTTAAGCCCTGTTTTCACCTCACAATTAAAAAAAAAAAAAAAGATGGTAAGTGCAAAGTTTTATTTGTTTAGGTTGTAAAATGTTGGTCAAGAATAAGGATAAGGCAAGGCAAACCATAGGCTAGTTTTAAAGCTCTTTGATGTTTTTCCACACATGAAATTGTTTCTTATTTGCATACATATTGTACACTGTAAAGCACAGTTTCTTCCACCAGTTCTCAAATGTGTGTCTCAATATGCCAAAGTATGATGAGACATGCTTTCAGAATAAAAAGCATAATTACAGAACAATTGCAACCTGTGGTACACAGATCAATGCGTTGCAGCTGAGCTACCTCCTGCACCTACCAGCAAATATGTATCAGTCCCCCGGGCCCTGCCAGAGCATAGAAAAGAAAGCCAAAAACCTGTAGTCTATTAGGAATACAAATTCAATATATTTCTCCTAATTACTTTTTAATTTCCATCTCATTTATGTATAGTTTCTACAGAAGGAAAAAGAGTTCTATTCCTTATTCTGCTGCTCTCTTGCTTATTTGACCTTAGTCATATTACAATTACTCTGTCGCTTAATTGATTCTTCTGCATCATATGCATAATTAAAACTACTTGTCTTTTAGGTGTTAAGTGGACCTAAGATTACCTTTTATACTGTAAGAGAAATGTTTTAAAGAGGAAGCTCAAATGAATATTACTTTTTAACATTCAAATTGTTAGAGTTCTGAGCTCAAAATTAATTTACTAAATTATTTAATTTCGTCCATGAGCTACATATTGCTCTAAAATGTTCAATTCTAATGAAATTTAACTTAAATCTTCTTTTTAATACTAGAAATATTTTTCTCCTTTTGTTCAGCCAATGAAAAAGAGGAGCCCATAGGCTAGGAAAAATGTTGTTTTGTCTTTCTTTCTTAATACTGGTCTGTAGGATATTGTCCTGACTATTGAAATAAAGAGCTCATTCAGAAGTTTTATATAAGGCAAGTAGGATTGCAGAGTATAGATGAAAGTGTACAGAATCTTCCTGGAAATTAAGAGAATGGAAATCAATAACCATTATAAGAGTAATTTATATAGAGAAATAATCCTTTTATTTCCCATGGATTGGATCTTACTTTATTAAAAGTACCTATTGACTTTGTGTGATCATCTATACACTAAGGATATAATGCCATGGGGATTTTATTATGCCTTATTGCGCAGTCTCCCTCCAAATACAGACAGCCAAAATATCCAGGACTGCCTGGGATGTGAAAAAAAATGTAAGCACATAAAAAGAGCAAAGAGGCTGAATATAATATATAATGACTAAATACTAAATATAGAATAAATAAATTTTGGTATAATGTGTATTCGGTAATGAATGGTAAGACAGATGAGTGACTAGCACAGTTATTGTTACTACACTCAACACTTACATTAAATTTTACTTTGAAATGCTGACCCTGTCATTTCTCTTGAGGATAAATTACACCTCATTGTCAGTTCTGTGCTTGATGCAGTCTTCAAAGGAAAATATCATTCCAGATGCACTGTATGTACAACAAGATGTAAATCAAGTCTTCTGTCTTGGTTCCCTTGTTTTTCCTCCTTGTGGTCCTCTGCAAAGCAGCAGTTTCTCTTGTCAAGATAAGTCACCTCTGTCACTCAGTCTTCATCTTTGTGATAGCAGTCAAAAATATCCAAGAGTCAAATGCAGAAGACTCTTCTGCAGACAGAATACAATATCAGTGCTGTCTGTTCATGTGCCTATTATCAGCTGAATTTACTAAGTACAGAGTATGCTGTGTATCAAATATGAAGTCATCCAGGAAAATAATGCATGTCAATTGGTCAAAAATGAGAATTAATGCAAGCATTAATGAGTATTTCACAAATATATGATTCAACCCTGGAAGGTTCAACTTTAAAAGAAAGGCTCAACTACAAGGCAAATTTCTACAGAAATAGTAGAATATACATATATATAGTAGAATATTTTCAATAACTTGGAAAGTGTGTGACAGGATATTGCTGAAAACTCTTCTATGAAGCATGGATATGGCTCACATGATTTAAAGTTATTGTCTGAGTTGTGCTGGAATGTCCATCTGGAATTGGAGGTAATGCCTTGCATCTTTATTACTTCTCATGCATCAAAAAGGAACTTATCCTTCAAATGAGCCACAAACTGAAAATATCCATTTCAGCCTATTATGAAAAAAGTACTCCAACACATAAATTTGCACAAATTTAGGATAATTTTTAAATACTTATCCTTTCTGTTCAGAGAGATACTTAACCTACTTATAATGTAGGTCTGTTGTCAAAGCAAATCAATAAATTTCAGGGTACAGTACCAGTTTTATTTGTCATAACTGTGTATATTGTGCTGCCTTTAAGATTCACAGCACTGTAAAGACCAGAATCTCATGCAACAACCTTGTTGGATCTCCCAAATTGTTAAAGTAGAACAGATTTCTTCTAACTATTGGTACAGAGATTATAGTTACAGTTCAGTAGTTAGGATTCTATCTCATAGAAGTGAATGGAAAATATTGGTATAAAATAAGGTAGGTTTGTCGCTATACCACAGGCAGAATACTTACAGCAAACAGTGAGGTGACATAAGAATTCTGAGGGCTTAATTTAAACATGAATTATTTAATATTACAAGCCTTAAGCTTGCCTTGCTAGGGACTTTATAGTAAAACTCATGCTCACTCTGATTTGAGCTGCTTGAGCATGCTGAAGTGATAAAGTTGATCTTGCTTACAAATTAAATTTTTAAAGCTGGTAGATTAGAACGACCATAGGCTTGATCCATATAAAGTGCTGAAGCTTTCTAGATTCATGTGGGATTAGCAGACAGGCCTCAAGTAAAACCTTTCTCTAACTGACGCTTTTATAGACACTCCAAACCCAATTAGGCTGTGCTGCTTGAAGGTGTGAGCTCTATTGCCAACATTACCTCTTAGTCTATCAGATAAGTTGCTTAACCTCTCTACATATCATTTCTATATTCTATAGAAAAAAGATATCATCATTGTCCATGCTATTGAAAGGCTTTCAGATTTGGCAGTAAAAGACTCTATATACTCAAAAAGCAGTGATAAGTCATGGCTATCAATCTAGGAGTTTAATTTAAGCAAAGTGGAATATCAGTCTGTATTCCATTGTATCATTGTATGCCTGCTAAAACTGTTACATGGTCTGTTCTTGTGATAACTTGATGTGTCTTGTGACACAAGTCGAAAACATGAAAAAACTCATGTTATAATATGTACTATGGAATTCATTTTCTCATCACCTTTGTCTAAGAGAGCCTCATAAAATACCCTTTATCTAAAATAGCCTATATGTTCAAGAATATGGTCAAGCCTGGATATAGACAAATCCATCTATTAAATTTTGCTGGTGTTGGAAAGCAAGGGGAGTTCTGGCATGAGGGAGAGAAAAGGGTATTAAAAAACCCCAAAAAACCAAATTGCCTTACATGGTCCATTCTTCTGTGTTTGACTGCTTGCTGAAGGCATATCCATGCAATGTTTGTGCTGCACCTTGAAGATTATGAGATAAATTTTCTAAAACTTTTTACTCTCCCTATCTACAAATAAGACAGAAACCTAAGACCAGTATTTTCCAAGAACTTTTACAAACTGTTTGAAAATTCAGCAGGGAGCTGTGATGCAAAGGTTGGTTTTCCTGCATGGACATCTGAGCCTTGCCACACGGCTGCCTCTTATACCAGTGCTGACCTGCATTAGAAGCACTGTGGTGCCTTTCCAGACCACTGCCCCAGAACAATCACAATCCCTCCCTGCATCACAACTAAGTCAGCTCTTCTACCAAAAGATTGGGATGGACCCCAACTGAGCGTGACAGATGCTTTCAGACATGTCAACAGCTGCCTTCTAGGCAAAGATTGATCCCCAATACCATTAATAGTTTAACAGCTCTTGTCAAAAGATTGGATCACTAACTTATAATAGCCAAATATGACCATTTGAGCCCCCTCCTTTTTTTTTTTTTTTTGTGCCAGGATGGATGCTCTGTCAGATACATGATGCTGATACACTGTAGAGACATAAGTTGTCATGCACGTTCATTCTTTTTTTTTTCTCACATTATCTGCCTGTTTCTTTTCTATATGTCTTCTAAAAATCCACATGATCCAGCAATTAAGAGTTGGGGATTCTTGCCTTTAATAGCCATGAAGCTGCCATTCTTTAGGGAGAGGCTGTTTAAATTTGTATCAAACAGCAGCAACTTTGTCATACTCTTAGTATAATAATGACCAGGGAATGAGATGACATGTCAGTCACAGTGACATGGTTTTAGTGGTGAACTCATAGATGCCTTGTGCATATGATCACAAGAGTGGTCCCAAAAACTGTGGCTTCCACACTGGGGAATATGTCAAATCTTTGGGCCAGCTTCATGAGCCTTCTTTTTACTGACCTTGTGTCAAAAAATATGAGCTATGACTGAAGCACGAAAATAGGTGAGGATGATGAAGGGCTGACTCATGGTACTGATACAGGCTGCCAGGGACTGCTTTGGCTCATGGAAGAACAAGGTGGGGTCCTGGTCATTGGTAGCATAATCTTGGCTGGCGTGCAGTGTGAATGCAACAAATCTTACTGAGATACAGGACTGTACATGGCAATATGTGAGTCAGGCAGCCTAGGATTGCTGTCATGAAGACTACTCTCAAAAGCAGCCTGTAGCTATTACACCTCTATGATAGCCTCTATGCAGAGCCAGAGAAGGATCTTTGGCACAATATAAATCTAAAATGATTAATTTGTTCCTCCCTTTTTCTACCAAAGGCAAGTTGTATTACACTGTCAAACTGGTTTGGCAAGTGCTGCAGAAAAGCTGGTGAAGGGTAGCTTTTATGCTTACCTGAATTTTTCTCCTTCTTGTATCCATTTCTAGCAGGTCCCACTGGGGACCTGTCAGAAATGGAACTTAGGCCTGGAGGTAGTAGAAACATCAGCAGAAGATAAAGAGAAAGGCTGCACCTTTGCTGCTGCTTTGCGTGTACGGTGTACAACAGCTGCTCTTGTAACAGCTGGAAGGAAATAATTAGCATAACAAAAGGACATGTTGTAGTGTTGCATCAAAAAATTTTCAGCAAATGAGACCTTGGGCTTCAAATATCGAGAGAACTAAATATATTTAAATGGATTCTTTCTAGTTGAAATCTAGTCAGCTAAAAACAGTGAGGTAAATGTCATTTCAGGTAAGCCCGTGTGTCACCAATAATTTTGTTACATGCTAGTCACCACCTCACTTATTCTTTGGCCGGCAGAGACTATGAATTACAGAAGGAACAGCACAAAACACAGGACACAAAGGAGATGAAATTAACTGTTTCCCCTATTTAGCTGATATTAGCTAATATTCTGTGGTTTCTATTCAGTTTGAGGGAGAAGTGAGGGAAGAAGCAAAAAGAATTTATTAATTTAAAGATTTAATAAGTTCAGTAAGTAAAAAAATTACCTGTCCTTCAATTTATTGGACTTTGTATTAGATCTTTTATTTTGTCTTTCCCACTAGCACACATCACCAACATAAGATTCTCCTGTCTACTTACTTATAAAAGCTGTGAAAAACTAGAGACATTTTCCTTTTCCCTATTTCCTCACCATAATTGTGAATCCCTCAAAGTAATCTAAAACCCAAAACCTCCCCAACAGAATGATAAAAATACATTTTCATTTGATAAGCACCATATAAGCACCATTTCATTTGAAATCCTCTTTGCATCCATAGAATCACAGAATCATTTAGGATGGAAGAGGTTATCAAGTCTAACCATAAACCTAACACTGCCAAGTCCACCACTAAACTATGTCCCTAAGTTCCACATCTACAGTGTCACATCTACAGTGCCATGTCTTTTTAATGCCTCAAGATAGTGACTCAAGTACTTCCCTGGGCAGCCTGTTCCAGTGCTTGATAACCCTTTGGGTGAAGTAATTTTCCCTAATATCCAATGTAAACTGTCCCTGGTGCAACTTGAGACCATTGCGTCTTGTCCTGTTGCTTGTTACTTGGGAGAAGAGACTGACAGCCACTTCACTATAGCCTTCTTTCAGGTAGTTGTAGAGAGGAGCTTGTCAAAGAAATTAGTCAAAGAAACTACTTTGAGGATTAACATTTATTTACTGTCTAAGCCACATTTATAATGTAAATTATTAGTGATAGCTTTAATTCTATTAGAACATGAAAAGACATTCACAAATATGACAACAAATAGAGGTAGTAAAGAGGATCTTGACTAATAGCCACTGTATTTCCCCTTGTCCTCTGGTTTTATATAACTCAGAGTTCAACTAATATTAGCAAAAGACACGTTTAAAACCCTGAGCTTAAAATTTCCATATACAAAACTGCCCACTCTCATTAGAATGACTGGAAAAATGTTAAAGAGCATTAAGTAGCAAAGGAGGTCAGGTAATTTGGGATGTTCATTTCAAAGCATTAAGCTGTCCTATGTGCTAAAGGCTTTCGGAGATGGAGCTCAATAGTGCCAAGTGAAAAATTACTTTCTAATTTTTTTTTCTTTAACGTAGAATGATTGTGCCACTCAGACTGGAGTCCAGGTTGGTTGAACAGTGTAAGCAGGAGATGGCAAAACATGGGTGTCACAAGTTGGCCTGACAGCAGTGATGAGCAAGATGGTCCCTTGAGATCTGTCAGTGTCAGGGGACGGTTGCAGGATACAGCACCTCTTCACTACTGTAGCATGGGCTCCACGGAACATCAAGCTGAGCACATGGGGCTGGCCATGAGTGCTGTAGCCATGCTGGACTTTCTCCATCAGCACCCTCAGATGAGTGGGCAGTTGTGACTGGACTAACAACACTGCCATAATTCTTACATCTGCCTTCTGACTGCCACGTTCCCCTCACACATTCTTTAACTCCTTCCTATAGAGCAATAATCACCTCCAGAACAACTAATTCAACTTGCTGCCTACTGTCTGTACAATCCCTAGCTGGCTTCTTTCCTCAGAGCAAACAGGGTCCCACAAACAGCCACAGTCACTGAAAGGAGTAACACTAATGATCCCAGGAGCCTTTGCCAGGGACAAATCATAACAATTGTTTACTGTCAAATCTTCTCTTCTCCCTGCCTTAACCAAACTTTGGAGAATTGTCAAATGCTTTTTCCTCAGGCTAATGCCAAAGCAAGAGCAATAAGTTGGTAGTCTTGCCTATACTTTTTTTCTCAATGTCAATAATTAAATTTAAAAAACAGAATTCTATATTTTTTTCTCTGAAATTAGTAATGACCATAAAAAGAGACTATATATATATCATCATCACAAAGTTCATGACCATGAGATATAGTTTATGAGGAAAAAAAACCTTAAAGCCATCAAAGCTAACAAAAAAAAGTACTGCTGAAAAAGGTCATAGATCAAAACATCACATGAAATAAGCAGATAGCTAGGGAAAAACAAAAGAAAAAAAAAGGAAAACCTGGCATGCAGACAGACAGATATTCCATGCAAAGTAAGTGCTAGTTAATGTCTTTTAGCAAATCTGATTCTATTTCCATCCCCAAAATATCCCTGCTCCAGAGAATATGTGAGAGAGAACAGTCAAAGAAAGGTTTGGACTTTCATAGTATTTGTTCTTATGAAGGAAAGAAAAAAAAAAAGAAAAGGTTAAATTTATTCTCTTTGGAAAAGGGAAGACTTTGAGGTGACCTACTTAGCTTCAGTTAAGCTTTGTTACTTGGCAACGTATGAAATAAGATGGCAAACAGAATAAATGTGTTTAAGAGCCAGCAAAGACATTTTTATAGACAAAGGGGTTAAATGATACAGTTACAAAGCAGAGAGGTGAGGCTAAAATAAATCTAAAGGATGCAATCTTACCAAGGCATGTGGCCTTTTCCTGGCCAACAATCTTTTATGTCCTTATGATAGGTTTATTAATCGAAATAAAACACAAAGTTTTACATGTGCTGGCTCCAGTGCAGTAAGTGAAATGGTAGGTATAAGAAAGAAAAATATGAATTTTACGAAGCATTTTTCTCATTAATGCCTACATTTTGTTTTCAGAAGTAACAACGTAGTTTCCACTGATTAGAGGTGGTGAGGGAGGCATCTATAAATCTGTTAGTGATGACAAGTCCTTGACTATTTGAGACACTGACTTTTCCCCATCTTACTTCTTTCCTGTCCCCAAATGTCAGTATTCTAATCAAAGTAGTGCTCTTCAGTAACTGCTAATGTCATCTAGACAGAGAATGGACCTTTAAAAGATCTCAAAAATGTGTTAAAAGGCTTTTCATCCTGTGAGAAAAAACAAGGAAAATTAAAGTGATTAAACAACAACAAGGACTGAAGGTGGAAGACCAGAAGTGGCTACTCCAATCTTTCTTGAAATCTATCTTCTACATTTTGGTGTGTTTTACAGTATTTAATTCTACTAGTCGTCATCTGTGATTACTCTGCAAAGCATCACTTCAGAAGACCAGCTCAAGATCAACCTCATCACATTTTATGAAAACAGTTATTTTAAAACATTTCTAGCTGGAGGGTTGAGGTGAGAAGAAAAGAAGTAATTCTGGAGGCAGGACCTGGTAGTGACTGTGGACAATTCAGTAAAAATGGATTCCTGCATATAGGAACCAGGAGGATGCTGCCCTTAGCAAGGTCAGGAGGGCTTTTGGATGCTTTCTTGGGGAATTTACAGCAGAAGGTGACATCAGAGAGCAGATGGTACAACCCAGAAAGTCATGGTTGTTGCCTACAATTTAGGCACCTCTGACAAGCATTTGGCTGCTGGCCAACCTGCCTTGTTTCCTCATACCTGCTCTGAAAATAATTACCCTGTGCCCCCATTGGCACAGCTATGGGGGAAGGCACGGAGAGTGAGGGCAAGATCCATATAGATGAGATAGGTTCCTCATGAAGGAAGGTCCAGACTCAGACATAAGAAGAAGAAAGCTTGTGACTAGGTAAAGTTGTTCTCTGTATGTACATAAAGGTGTATATATATGTATGCACATATATTTTGCATTTCTTAGAACTAAAAATTCTTAGAACTGAAAATTATTTCTTTTTACCTGCAAGGAAGCTTCACCCAGCTATAATCTTAAACAACTGTGACTAGATTTCAGCAAAATATATTCTATTGTAACTTCCTAGTAGAAGGAGAGACAATTGACACTGCACCTCATTGAAAGCACTCAGGTTTTTTGATGAAAGTTGACCAAATTAAGCAAATTAAAAGCCATCACAACATTTAAATTTAGGAGAAAATTACATTAAAAATTGCAGTTATGCAATTTGTTAAGTTCTAATTCTTTTATAAGTAACTGTTGAGGTGAGCAGTTACCCTGGAAAAATAGTACTAGAGAATAATATGAAACAACATGGAGAGATGCTACATCATTGCTATAAAAAATGCCAGCAGAAAAATTAAATAATAAAATTTTATCATTCATTCCCTTTTACCTGCAAATCATACCAGATTGGTCTGTGAGTTTTTTGTCTGTTTAAAACAGGTTGTCATAGAAGGAAGTGTAGTGAGGACTATGCAATACGCTGTTGTCCTGTCTCAAGAGAACAGAGAACCAGGAAATCTCAATCCAAAAGATGAGAGAAATAATGAAGCTCAATGCTTTTTAAAACAAACAAACAAACAAACAAACAAACACGCTCAATACAACTTGGAGACAAATGCTATTCTCAATTGTTTTAGCTTTGATTATCTAAAAGTCAACTTGTTGAAAATTGAATGTACTGTTCCTCTCCCATTTCAAAACTCAAATAGAAACATATTTTGCTTATAATGAACTTTAATTGCCTCAATTTTTCAAAGGACCCTTGAGTCAGCTAGATAATAGGGGTTTATCTCTATTCAGCAAATGTAAGCAGAAAATACACATCCATAGAGCAGCATAATGCAGTTATTTCTGGCTCGGACAACAGCAATGCTTCCTAGACATATAAGTCTTTATTCCATGACGGTCTTGATTTCACGTCTTCATGGAAATAGGAGAGATTAGATACTCAGATGAAGAAAACCACCATAGTTTCATGGCTTTTAATGAATGTAGTGTACATTAGTCAAGAATCTCTATTTCTTATAACAATAATCTGCTTCAAGGAAATCTCCGTTCTCCATCAAAGTCCATCTTAATGATTGATTACCTGTTTGCAATATGGTAACTATGTACACTTGCAATTGCTTTGAGTGTAAATTGTAGGTTGAATGTTTGTGTTTTTTTCCACTGTAATTAATTTTTAGCGTACTGTTTGTGCTAAATATATTAACTTTTTTCCATTGAAGGAGAGATTGTGTTTGAACTGCAAGCATGATTATATTTATGATAATAATATAAAAAGACAAAATGCTGAGATAGATCTTAGGTCCCCTGAAGGGTGGTTTTGTAGATTATTAGCAGCAAACTATTGATACAGCTATGAATTGATGCAGCTATGCTGAAAATGTCAGATTTCACTCATTCTGTCTACCTACTAACATATCCAAACTTAAATATCAAGAGAAACTTCCATGTTTGCATGACATATTTTCAACTTAAAACACTAGAAATATGTCTTCTAGCTTACAGGACTCATGGTTAGAAGTGAGCATAGTTTATGCCCCTCCTCTCATGAATTTATTGACTAAGGGGAATGACATTTTCTTGTGCATTGCAATTTTGTCTGTATCCATTTATGTAAAGGTACAGAAATGTTGTCAAAACAAAAACAGTAACAACAAAAANCCCCTCTTGACTTGCTAGGAATACTTACCTGTACTTAACCTTGTCTATGAAAAAGGCCAGCAAAATGATTAGAGCAAACTCTCAACCTAAGCAAAACACCATTTCCTTCCCGTTCTCCATTTCCTCGCGTCACCTTCCATTACTTCTTCACGTTGCTTCATTGATAATTGTTCCTCCTCACTGTCAAACTGCTCAGCACTTCAGAATCATATCAGCCATTGCTCCAGAGCTCGAGCTCAAGCCAAGGGACACGGCAGAATTTATCGGCTTGTCTCCTCCCAAAGCTTTCAATGTTTTTTTTCTGAGCAGTTCCAGTGGTGAGCATACAATAGCAAAATAAATTTTATAAATAAATTACTTTATGTCAGGAAAAAAATCTTAGTTCTAGTAGTAACTTTCCATTCCTAATCAATATCACTTCTCTATAAGGGGTAGTAGGGAAAGTAAAGACAAGGAAAAAGTTGGCTTTTATACTGTGGTGCTGTCATCCAAGTCTTTGAGGGTGCATGGGCTTCTCTTTCTGGATAAAGGGATATGTATCAGTGATATCTACAGGGAACTGTGGGTCATATTCCTTATAGAGTTGTACAGTTGAAGATTTAACAAATGTATACAGAATATTTCTATCACTGATGGTGGAAAGAGCAAGTATTTGGGAGAAAAAGTTTTTGTAGAAAAAGGTGTGGAAATAAACCTTACACCCTCACAGATTTGTATGTACAGGAGACACAAGCTATTCACTTAATGCAAGTTTTTCACAGCTATTTTATTTCGAATATGAAAAGAAAGTATTATTCAATAGAATATATCTTGAGAAAATCCTAAACCCTGCTGGACAGAAAAACCTAAGTCTCAAGAACAATCATAGCTGTGAATATTAAAACCTTCTACAAACCCAAGTAGGACAACAGAATCCAGTTATTTTTAATAGAAAATGACAAGTGAATTGTCATCTCAAAGGATTAAGTTAAATCTTTAATCTCCCCGTTTCTCTATATGGAAAACATCACCCAAACAATTTCTCTCAAAAAAATGATGAAACACCATTGCAACATTTTTCACAGAGGCTACTTTTCTTTCATCAGAAGATTTTTTTTATGGTTCCATCATCTTTATTCTACATGCATTACTTCTTTAAATCTGTTGCAATATGGTGGGGGAATGGATAATGTTTACATTTTTAAAAGTCTTGCTGTTTTACTACATTCTCAGTTCTTGTTATGCTGTCACAGCACCAAGAGTAGATAAATAAAAAATGACCAAAGCCCTGCACCTCCATCTTTCAGAAGGAACTTGGAGCTGTATCCACTACTAATATAATTCCAATTCTGATGCAGATAATGTCTGGCAGGTGTGTGCCAATGAAGTAAAAGCATTTGGTCAAGAAGTTACACTTCAAAATTAAATGATTTTTAGAGCCATGTGATTGTACACTGTTTAGGTCTCTGATGTTAAAAGACAAATAAAAGTCTGATGTAAGGCAACAGAAGAAAGATGTTCCTCCTGATAGAAATTACTTCTGTGAGCACTCATTGTTCCTCATCTATTCTTAAGTCCAAAAAGAAGGCAGGACCAGAAAATGGGGAGTCAGAGGAAAATCTTTGTAGACTCATTCCTGACATACAAAGCACCTCCAAGCAATTACTTTACATTGACTTTGTGTGCTAGAAAAGTTTCATGGAGGAAAAGTTTTAACCATCAGCCAAGATTTACACAGAACACACAGCGGGATGGAAGTCTGTGAAATGAATATCTCACGTTTGTTCCTACATGTCCTAAACAATTTTCAGTAATTCTCGTCTATTCTTAGAAGTGCCCACTGATGAAAATGTCCAAATATTTATGTATTTAAGTGTTCCAAGGCTTTTCTTTTCCCAATATTTGGTGACAAGGCAGGAGAGGTATTTTGTCCATCTTTGTACCTTTCCTTGAACATTGATGATTACTGTGTTGACCTCTTCTTTGCCCATTTTCCCAGGTGCTCACTGCTTTGGTTTTTCCAGGTTTGCAACACATCTGATCTGTCCATGCAGGTCTTCTGCATCTGCATTGTCGTCATTCAGAGCAATAATCATAAAATAATTATTAATGCACATATTAATTAATGCAAAGAGATTACAAACAAATTCAAGAACTCTGCTTCGTCATGGTTTGCTCAAATGCTCTTTACAAATTATCAGTCCTTTCAGCTGCTTAAGATTCAGTAGTTTATGTGAGATATTGTAGCTAGATCATTAGACCAGGACACTTTTTTCTCTCTCTACCAGCAAACTTTCAGTAGATGCATTATTTCAGACCTGCACTTTCACATATATGTATCTAGGTATTTTCTACTCTCTATTTAAAATTGGGTTTAACTATGTAGCTGAAAATTGATCATTTTCCTAACCAAAAGATGAATTTATTTTATGCGCATGCTTGTTCTTAGGAGGAAACCACGTGATTATTTGCTCCACAGCAACTGTGATTTTATCATCCTTGGTAGCTTTACTGGACTTCATGCTTGAGTTTCCAGAGCCAGGTTCCAGGAATTTGTATCTACAAAGGTTGTGGGGCACAGTTTGAGTTTGAAGCTGTCCTCTTCTTAGCCTGCAAGGCTATCTGACTTCAGGCAGAGTATGGCTATGTATTCACTGGAATATGCTATATGAATAGCCAAGGGTCATTAAATGATAACCCATCGAAAATGTATTTGTGATGTTTGGACAACTAAACCTGTTCAGAGTAGTGCTGACTTAGATTAACATGCTCTTTAAATCAATTAAGCTTAGGGCAGTCATTCCTTCCCCTCCCTCCCCCCATCAGTAATTTATCCAGCAGAAGACCTCGACAGGTCACAGTCAGACAGGACTTGACAGTCAATGAATGAAGAAAAAGGGGAGGTACTTATTTCAATAAAACTATCTCATGTAGTCCAAGTATTAGATTAATCTCATGTAATGGTAATAGGAAAGATAAAATATATTTATGTTCACATGTGGGGAGTGAGGACAAATTACAAATCTTCAGGCGCTTGCCTTACTGAGCAATTCCTGATACTTTCATTGCAAATCAATCCTTCATCTCCTTTCCCCTCGAGGACATTTGAACATTTCAGTGACTCCAGTATCCCTTAAATCTGTGAGAATTCTTGCCTAATTTCTAGACAACACTGGTTCTTATTAGTACAGCTAAAGCTTCAGGTAGACACACCTGACTTAAAAACATCTGAAGTCTTCAAATGTCCTGAAGTCCTTAAATACTACATGTGTTAGTGTTAGGAGTGGCCATTGTTCACACTTTCAGAAAATCTACAGCTGACGAGGATTTATGATGTTCCTCGTACTCTATAACACTGATAAATGTGGCATTCGCATCCCAAGTCATATGAATTATTCTTGAACAAACTTTACTATTTGTAGTTAAAACATGAAGTGTCTATTTGCAGAGTTAAGAAGATTGAGGGGAGAAGACTGAAAAAACAATCCTAAAACTCATGTAATCTACACTTGCTGTGTAAGGGAAAAAATATTAAATTAAATTGTAAGACATTGAAAACTGTAGTCCGAGTAATATGTCAATGTTACATGAAGACCCCAGAATCTTATCTATAAAAATACGACTATAAAAAAGAGGGGAAATTAAATGATCTCCAAGTCCTGAAGAGAGCATTTTTAAGTAAACCAACAGCTACTACTACTACTACTACTACTACTATTATTATTATTAATAATAATAATAATAATAATTGTTGTTTTATTTTAGTTTTTATTTATCTTCTTATTTCTACTACACCACTGTAAATCTAGAGTAATCTGATAGGAGAAAACAACAAAAAAGGAATCTAATTTTACATTGGATATGTTTCTTCTGCAGTAAGCATCATTACAGTTAATTGCAAGCACTAAATGGAACACAAGACTGAGTCTGTTTTGCAATTTTGACTACTGCATTAGCATTTATATTTGATTCAATGTAAATGATTTTTCATTTTGAATATATGCTCCTTACTTTTTATCCACATGCGTATTGCCAATGAATCAAGATGTGAACTAAGTGCCAGTGGTAAACTACAGTAGCTCGAGAGGTTACAGCCTACTGTCATCTCTGATCAGAAGGCTGGGTAGCTTTTTCACATAATGAGATTTTGTTTCATTCAAGTTCAGAAAATCCTGGCCTACCTGGTTAACTTTTTATTGGGAAAATTCAAATTTAAGTCCCCACTTTAATGAAAGCAAGCTGAGTACTGTAATCTCACTCTACCAGGAGCACACAATCCCTGGTGATCGCCTGAACTATTGAGTCTTCTACTTCATCTTTCTGTGAGAGCCATTTCACTGTTTAAAAGCAATCAATCTTTGGAGTAGAGACAGAAGTAATTAGTGGGTCTTATGAACAGAATTTTGTCTTCCTCATGTCCAGCTGTATCCCTTCTTTGCTTCAGAGCTTTGACCTCCCTGGTGTTATATATGAGCCGTCTCTGTGGACACAGACACGGAGAAAATTAAATCTCAGGACTCCTGAATAGTGAGGGTAGCTATAGCACCTCACAGTAGCTGTACTAAGGAGAGGCTGCCAGTCTTCCCATGTGCATTTATAATGCTGGCAGTGGTAATGTGTGCTACCTTTCTCATGTCAAGACAGCATAAATGACCCATGGAAGAAATATATACTTTCATAGTCATTTGCAGATAGATCTTACCCAAAACTTAGAATCTGAGTTCCTCTGATGTTTCAATATGCAGAATCTGACTTTAGATCTTTATTTTGCTCAGTGGTTTACAAACATTGCTGATTTTACTTTTCAGGATTTGGTTCTGAATAAATGTTTTTAACTGTAAAGCCATCATTTCTCCCTTCTGTACATATCAGTTCTTAGCTAAGCCTGCAGCTCTAAGTTAAATGCAACAATGCCTTACATGTAGAAGTTATCTTTGATTTTAAAGAATACTAGATGAGGAGGGCAAACAAGTTCCCATTTCTCTCAGGTGCTTCTGAATCTAGATATTCTTGGTAATAGCTATGTCTAATTATGTGTTACTGCCTAATCCAACAAGCTGCCCTCATAAGCGCTTCTGGCAGTAGCTTTGTTATTAATTTATATGTTAATTTTCCAGTGATGTTGAAAATTGTAGCCAAAATTTCTTACAATACATTTCCTTGAGCAATCTTCTAATTTTAGATACCATGACTTCATTAAACTTGCAGTTTACGGTAATCCTGTGTAAGGCTTGATTCAAACCCATGAAAGTCAATACATAACTTAATTTTAGCATATACAAGCACACACACAAACATCTTCATACAAGAATTTTGGTGTTGATACTGAGAGATAAATATGACAGGAAGTTTTTGCAGGTGTTAGTACTTTACCTTTCACTGACATTTCTCCCAAATTTGAGATTCCTAACCCTTTTTTAACTGATTTCTTATGTCTCAAAGCCATTTAGAAAAATATTTAATAAGAACTAAATAGAAAAAATAAAATAATAAAATTTCTCAAATTTCAGTACTGCCAGTCTTACAATTGAATTCAATATTAAAGTTTATATTTTGACGTTTTATCTGTAATTCAACTTAGCATTTGAACTTTGACTTCTTTTCTTAATTAAAATCTAAAGGGTTCATATGGGAGTTTAGAAACAAAACAAAAGGCGGGCAAGAAAATTTATAGGCAAGAAAAACATATTAATTATGGTGATTATGTAAAATATAAATGTTGGGGCTGAGTAGACAATCCCAGTGTTAAGTTAGACAGACTTAAGACTACTTTCGACTACTTATGGAATACTAAGCACTGATTAATTTTGTGGTGTGAGGTATTTTCTACAGGAATTTCATTGATATTATAGGGCAAAGCACCAATAGATCTTTCTCCTTCCACACTAAATCTAGATGTGCTTAGTGCAGCATTTTTGTGATTTCACTTAAAATGTCATTTCTCTATGTCAGCTGTCAGCATTTTATTTTGAAGGCTTATAATTATGAGTAATTTTTAAATCCATTTAAATGTAGGATTAAAATATAGAGTATGGAATTTAATGACTAACATTTTATTGTAAAATTTCAAAACATCTCTCTAGCCATGATATTTAAAAGCCCATATAGTGATATCAATGGGCACAAAAAAATCTCAAAATGTCGACTACAAGTATCTATTTCTGAGCACATGTAAAGTAGTGACATAATATTTTTCCTGTGTAATTATGCAGACTATTTAATACTTACATGCAACACAAACAGGATTTCAACGTCACATTAGAAAACGCAGTACAGGAATGTAAGTTTTAACTGGAAGCTGTGGCTTTTGAGTCCAGAGGTCTTTCCTTTAACCAATGCAGAAGTCAACCACAAACACTTTGAGGAAATGTGATGGTAAACCAACTATGCACCTGGATCTGCAAAATTTCTGAAAATCTCCCCTGGAAAAAAAATATAATAAGAAATAATTATCAGATTCAACCCAATGGAAGGTTAATAGTCTAGGAAGCTTAAAAAAACATTTGTGCTTCACCTCCTCTGACAGAAACTGCCTTTGACCCACATGTTAAAAGGTGCCTTTGTATTATATCTTGACCACAGCACAGCTTGCCCCACAGACACCCAGAGCTCTTCTGCTCTGTCTCCTATTCTAGATTTCAGCACACCTAACTCTCTACGGGAAGAGAAATAAGAGATTAACGATTTCATCCTAAATTCTGAGGAAGTCTCCTTTATATTTGAAAGAGAGTGACACTTTGGAATTTAATATGTTGAGTCTGTCTCCATCATTTATCTGCCTGTCACATTTGAGGCTTGGGTATTTTGGTTTTTTTTAAGAGCCTTTTGTTTACCTATATTTGATTGTAAGAAAGTATTTAGTAATAAAGTGCATAGTCAACCATGGATCAATGTCCCTGGGCAAAAGCTCATTATATTAAATATTAGAAACTGTGCAGAAGAGACAGTTAATAAACAATATCTTGGATGTGATCATAACAAAACAGATGCCTGAAAGAACAATACTGTACCAAAAGTGGTCACAGAAAAAGAGCCATTTATCTGTAAATGAAGTGGCATCTTTTTTTCATGTGGCACCTTCTTCTGTGACCCAGTACAGCCTGCTGAGTATTGACATCAGGATTCCATGAGGAACTAGTATCTGCTGTCAAAGCTGTAGTTACAGAACTCCCTTCCCATCTCCACAGAGCCTCCTGCTATAGATATCCAGTGGCACATTAGACCACGAAAGGAAAGAGTAATGTCTGAAAAAAAAAAGGGTGGTGGGGAATGGTTTGGCATAAAACTGAAAGCTTAAAAATTCCTTCTACAATGGCTCCCCAAAACAGTGTTTGAAGTTTGAATGCAACCAAGACCAGAAGAGCATCAGAAAGAAACATCAGTTCAACCCTGGCTGAGCAATGGTTAATAGACACAGCTATTTGCATTTTATACGTTTTGTACTCACCTCTTCCCTGCTGGCTCACCCGGAGAGGAGACCTGTACTTACATAAAAGAATAAATATGAAATACTCTGAATATCATGGCTTTAAGAATCATGGTCATCATTGCATTTTCTAGCAAGAAGTGAGTAGCGAATGAGCTGTGAAATAGTTTAGCTTGCTGCTTGTTTCCTATGAAGTATTCACCAGTCTCTGTCTCTGCATTGCTGCAAGAGTTGTTGGGCTGGCTGGCAGCAAGAAAGCTGAAAAAGTGACGGGAATCCTCTCTGCTGTTTACCCTGAGGGTGTCTGCAGAGCAAAAGAAAAATGAGGGCTTTGACCTTACCGTTTGACTTGCTTGCTTGTTCTGAGCAGGTTGCAATTACAGGCCACCTCTCATTTTTCTATACACAAAAATACAGAGAGCAAGTGCAAATGCAGCTAATGAGAGCTTAGAAGAAGATGTTGTCTTTTCCCAGCTAATACAGGGGTAGGGGTAACACTAAGAGATCCTTTTTTCATGCTAGGGCTAAATAGTATATTCTTTATGAATTTGTGTTTGTGTTGGAAGCATGCATGCCAGGAAAATTAAAATATTTCAAAGGTGCCTTGTCTCTCAGGTGATGGCTGTGAAAAGTAGTTTCTGATCCGGAATATGGTGACTTAGGTTGGACCAGTTTTTCACTCTAGCCCTTATTACAAGGATAGAGGAGTCTTTCTCAGGTGTGAGTGTCTAGGATGTTACCACTTCTTAATAGATGAAGTCAATCTTGGGATTCTGTGCTGCTGTATACAAGGACAAGGCTGTAAAGTATCTGGATTGAGAGGGGTCAGAACTCGATGATCTTTAAGGTCCTCTTCAACCCAAATCATTCTATGATTCTATGATCTATGTCCTGGTGTACTAGTATATACAAACTAAAATATGTTCAGCTTTTATCAAAATGTTTAAAATATTTCTTCTATTCAAAAAAGGAAAATAGATTAATTTACCAAAATAGAGGACAAACAACTTAAACAGCAATTATTTGCTCAGAACTGGTATTCAGGCATGCAGACTCATGATAGAGCATTTTCTTTTTCAATTGACCTTTAAGACATGCATGAAGATAATCCATGTCTGACTTGAGATAGATATTGTAGGGCTTCTACTAAATCAATTTTCCTAATGCATTTCAGGGTTTTTTTAGACGTCTTTTCCTTTTTATTGAAGAAAAATATATTAAAAATCTATTTTATAAAAAATAAAGTAACAAAGTCCTCAAATTGCAGGAAATGATAACAGCTAAGTGATACATGCCATTTTGACATTTTCTGTACTCCACCTGGCAATCTCTAATTACATGTTATTATTTCCACAGGATATAATGCCTCTATGAGAGAACTGAACAAATGGACACAAATTGACAAATTGCATAATTACGGAATTCTGAATTTCAAATAAATTTTGAAAAACAAGGTCTCTGTATCATTATTAATTTAAAAAAACTATAGAATTAGAGACAAGGTAGATTCAGAAATCTGCCATGTAGAGAGCACATGTGTAACATATTTGATCTTTACATGTAATCCTTTCTCAAATGAGAGCACATTTTGCATCTGTTGAGAACAGAACTGGTGTTTACATAAATGGCAAGATACTTACATAAGAATGGATGAGCAACAGAGTAAAACTACATACAATCAAAATCTAGTTATATTGGGGTCCTGGGTACAGTAGACAGGTAGTAGAGGGAAGGAAGGAAGGAAGGAAGGAAGGAAGGAAGGAAGGAAGGAAGGAAGGAGGAAGAAAGATAAATACCCTTAAAAACTTCATTCATCTTACTGAGCTGCAATACATAATAATCTTTGCCTATTTTCTACACTGTAGAAATGATAAGTTCAATATCCCTCCCTTTATGAATAAATTTGTGTGAGTAATAAATGTGCAACCAATTTATCTACTTCAGAATGTTCTACAAAATACAACTCGGTAAAAATCATACCACTTTTGTCAATAGAAGTGTATTTGTTGCACTTTTGTGTATGAAAAAAAAAATAGCTAACTGGAATCTTCCTGTGTATCTCAGCTCCTCAATGACCACTTCTCAGTGTTTAGTTTGATTGCGAGAAAAAAATGTAAAGCAGATGAAGCAACACTGCTATCATGGTCCACTTTAGAAGGAACTTCCTGAAAAGGGAGTAAACTGTAAGTGGCAAATACAATCCTCTTAGTGTGCTATTGCTGAGACACTGCAGCACCAAGATATGCTACTGTAGATTTTAGAAAGACAGGAAAAAAAGGCAGAAATGTAGCCCACATGTTCTCTCTCCAATAATAATTCTAGAGAAGAAACTACCTTCTGCATATCAGGTGTGAACCATAAGCATCAGTCCAAGGGTGTTGCAGTTCGATTATTTCACCACAAACTTGGATGCAGGAAAGAACTCCCCGGTGCTTCGAGCACCTGCTGAAGTTTCTTTGTTCACTGTGCACAGCACAGGTTGCAGAAGGTGCTCAGTTTTGGCTGGATCCCTCTCCAGAGCGTGCAGGATTCAGTATCAGTGGGTGCAGGTGGAGTTGCAGGTGGCTGTGCCCGCCTGTGTGTAGTGTGTGGGCACTCCCCCTGCAAGCACCAGGCACTTCGGCAGAAAAATGTGCGGACAAGCGGCAGTGGCTAGCTGGGCTCATGCTCTGGAGACTGCAGTTCCAGAGCCGTGTACACACAGCCCTGGCAGACCCTGTCTTATGCATGTGATCACCGTGTCACACCACTAATATATTTCCTTTTCTTTCTGTCTTCCCATCAACAAGACTTTGACCTTCTTCCTTCATTTCTCTATCTCTCTACTTAAAGTTCTTTCACAATCATCTCCCTCTTTCTGATATTTCCCTTTCTTAATATATAAATACAGTATAGATGTGAACAAATAAAGCAAAACACCTAAGAAAGCAAAAACTATTGTCATTATTTAATGTTTCCAATTAATTCAAATGACAAATTTATTGGAAATCAATGCGGTATATTGGAAATAAATCATTCAAGCAACATGGCAAGCTAGGGAAAACAGCCCTCTTGGTAATTGAAAAGCTAACTGAGCAGGTTCCACTGTAACTGATCACATAGGTAGCTTAAAAGATAGATTCATTCTATTTTGCTGTCTATAGCCTTTTTTCCCCCCCAATCTGGAGGCCACAGAAAGTATTGTGCATGCATTGCTAAGTATATTTACAATTTTCATTAATAATATATTATAAAAAATTAAGGTTCTATTTTCAAAGATTATGCAGCATTTATTTCTATTCTCCTTCTTCAGGCTCTTTTTATTTATGCAATAGTCTACATGCGATGCATGTAACTTTATTACTATGGCTGGTCTGATCTTGCCTCACATGGCCTGTCAAAACTTACGTAGGTCTACGTAAGCAAATGTAAATAAAAATAAAACTGCACGATAGAAACTGCTACAGTACACCTTTCTGGCAATGGACAGGAAGATTTCTGTTTTCTGTAACCTTTTCTATTCCTTCTGGGCAGATTTTAATTTTCCTCTGCAGTAATGCTTGAGTGGATTTCAGCCTTGTTCCTCATTCTGACCAGTGTTCTCCTACAATCCCTTCTTGCATTGAAACATCATCCATGGGTCAAACATCATGCTAGATAGGAGGATTAGTATTTCTTTAATCCTATTAACTGTAATATCAATAGGTTATTTTCACAGAGACATCTTTTGCTAAATCCTTTGCTGTTTGATGTTTAAAGTTATTCCTTGGCTGTTTGCTTACTATGCTGCCTGATGGGCAATCTCCTCAGAGGTAGGAGAGGACCGATAGGACACACTTTCAGCTTGATTTGGAGCAGTCACAGGAAACTAGATCTCTGACCTTCCAGAAAGGTGTTGTCTGCAGCCAACTGCAGAAGCCAGTCTCTCTTAAATAAGCCATTCAGCTTTTGAACACTCCTAATCAAATAGAGGTGCATTGGCAGAACTGAGACCAACCTTTGCTCAACTCAGCGAATAGTCTGGCAATTCAGGCAAGGAGGAGTGGAAAGGTTAAAGAGGAGTGTGGAGAGTTTCTGTCATCTCAAGCAGAAGAGAAAATCCTCACTGACTCTGTTACATCCTGGATAATGACTTTGATCACCTCATGGAAAGATTCTTCCTCTTCCTGAAATATTGCATTTTGTTTCATTGGCCTTTATTACAAGTGGTCAAATTTTCTGTTTCAGCCTTTAAAAATGTTATTTGCCTAAAACAGACTCGTATTTTTTCAAAAGTCATTGAAATACAATAACATATTTAAACTTTATTTAAATTTATTTTTATTAATATAATGGCTATTGAATAAAAATATTAATCAGTTCTTTCTGCTGTATTTCCTACACCCATATAGCAAATACCCCCAGAATCCAAAGCTGATAGTACCTACGGAAAAATACAACTTTTTCACGAGCAGCTTCAGTATGTACCTATGAACTCACTGCAGATCTGTGCATGACTTATACTGGACCAGATGTTGATCTCAATGATTCTTTCTTTTGATTTCGTTTCAGATGTGATGCAGATAATTTCTTTCTCAAAACTGAAACAACCTACAGCCATTATATCTTTTCCTTTGGCAAGCAGTCTAATCTGACTAATGACTGAGATTTTCAGACCAGAGAGTTTTGCTTGGCTTGTATTAGATGCAACGTAGCTGATATCCTGGAGTTCTGCTTGTTTCTTGAGATCGTTTTATAAGTCAGTAAATATATTGATTGTAAAACAAGCAAGATATCAGCCAAGATGAACTTATTTGCATTCCTCTAATAGTACAGCCAACACAATTCTAAATCCATTTACTTTCCAGCACTAATATGTGAAAAGATATGATTATGGTATGGATTCTGAAATCAGACATTTAATTCAAAAATAAGATGCTCCATACCTGGTTCTAATTTAGCACACTTAAGAATTGTATTATAGCTGGCAATCTAAGTGTAAGATAGTGTGAGAAAAACAATGCAGAGAAATTTAAAAAAACCCCAAACCAGCTCTTCACTCACTAATATCTGAGATTATATGAGATGAAGGAAGAGTTTGCCATTGACAGGAAAATGAAGTACTATCAATTTCTAAAGTTTAAAGAAAGGAAGAATGAATATGAAATATCAAACTGTGAAAAGACTCTTTCAGCAGGTTTGGGGTCAGGAATTGTATTCAATTTTGTCTGTCCCATTTGTTTCTGAGTTTTCTATTCTCTTCTCTTTCTGGCTCAGATCTCCTCTCTCTGTGGCTCAGGACATTAATCATTATAGTTCTAAACCAAAGATTTTAGCTAGATCTGCACAAAACTTTTGTAATGAAACTGAAGAAATTCAGACTAACCTGCTTTGGGGTTTTACTCCTGCAAGCAGCAAAGAGAAATTCAAAAGTAAGAGGAAAAGATTGTCAAAAGAAAAGTGAGCTAGATATTTAATTTCTAAGTTTAATTAAAAAATTCCAAAAGTTCAGATACATGTTCATTTAGAAAATGGCTAAAATTATTTCTGATGCTATTTTTTTAATACTGTTTGTTATCGCTTTCTACTGCAAATTAGTGCCCTTATGGCAGTAGAGAGCTGTAGGCCTGGAACGCAGGCGTGTGTCCTTTCCCGGTCAGCACACCGCCAGCCAATTCGATCTGTAGCCACCTATAAATTGCCATGTGAACCAGCTGAAATGAAGTTGTCTTAACCTCTGGTTGTGGAGTATAACCTCACATTCTTATGCAGTGTTGTGTTAACCTGTCCAGAAAAAGACATTTGATCATGTCTTCACTCTCACAGCTTTGATAACAGATAATGTGGAAAGGCCCAATCCTGTTGTCAGGCCTGCTGACACGTGCCGATACTGCACGGAGCTATCACACGACAAGAAGCCAAATTTTGTGAAGGAAAACCCTAAACAGAGATAAAATGTGGAACAGCTCTCTTGGAAGTAGTGACCAAATGAAAAGTGACAGGTTTTGGCAGAGTCCTGCCTTTCTGCAGCTGGTCACATTGTTCCGAGTCAGAACCATGTTCTTGGAAATTATCTGACATTGCAATCACAATGAAGTTTTCATGGTCAACATTGTAAAACATAATTGGAGTGTAAGCTTCATCACTCTGCATTTGTATTGTAGAGGAACATGAGGAAAGCAAAAGTTCATTCCAATTCAGATTATAGAGATAATCTTTTAGCTAAATGAGTTCATGAGGCATATAAACTCACAAGAGAACAACTCTGCATTTTTTTAAGTTTACATTTCCTCTAGTATATAGTAAAAATATACAAATATATATATTATATATATTAGAAATATAAAACATACTTATATAATAGATATACACATATAGTATAAATACCACTGGTAGTAAGTGATAGTGAACTTCAGAAAAAATACTAAGAAATCCAAATAAAATGAAATTTTCGTCCTGCCAGGTATGGGAAAATGGCTGATGGACTCAGCTCTTCTCTGTGGTGGGATCTTTGTGGAGTTGGCTGGCTGCCCTGGTCTCCCTCGTCACAGAGGCCACCCCTACAGGCACATCACACCCTTCCTGTCCCCAAACCCCACCAGTGTCCCACCACCAACATCTGGACACCTACACCCAAGTCGGTAGAGACAAACAAGTTTAAAGGTGAACTTCATTTAATATCTTCATTAAAATGTCTGTATTTGCGTGAGATGAACTGCATTGAAGAGAAATGTAGTTCTTTTCCCTACTTTTATAGAGAGACTAAGCAACTTGATCAGACGTAGATTTTCACATAGAGATTGTCTGAAACTAGTTGAGAAGGATGCCATCGAGTAACAACCAAATGAACATCTCCATACAAATGTTCTAGAAGATGAAAATCAATCAAGGACACATACATACGGGCTGATAATGCTTATAAACATTATTTGTAACAGAAAATAAAATAGTTTGTACTAGGAGTTGATCTATGTTTCAAGAAAATACTAAAGTGGCTTAATTTTGAATTAATTGTTGTGGCAGCATATTTCATTCAGATGATAATTTTGTATGCTAAGGGTTATGTTCATTTCTCATAACACTCTGAAATAAGACACTATCATTAAGAAATAAAATCTGATTGTCTCAAATAATTTATTGGTGATACTTTCCACTTCAAGGGAAATTTCATAAAAATTGATATTCTATTCTGATAAATATTCTGCTCCCCCAACACTCCCACAAAAGCAGACATACCTAGCTAGCTTAATGCAAGGTGCAAATGGTAACATACAAAAAGAAGCCTGAAGCAACAAGAAAAAAGTGTTTTACAGATCTGAAAACTCATTTCATGTTGTTTGCATGCATATTTTGACACATTCTAATTTATTGATCTGTACGCAAGAGGATATTTGAACGCATACAAAAATTTATTTAATCATACTTGAAAAGACTATTTTATCACACTTACATAATCTACGCATTGCTGTTTTTCAGGCGATATTTAAAATGTTGCTGTATAGAGATTGCCTCAGCTACATAATTTCACATTCTTCTCTTTATATTACTAATTATTCATAATGTCTGTAAATGGAACCAGCACTCCTACCTGGAATATATTGACTTAACTCTCAGTTGATGTTAGCCAAATTAAGCTACACAGTGGAAAAATCTTAAATAAATAAATATCTTGCTGTGTTTAAAAAAAAAAAAAAAAAAGGGAAGAATAATTTTAATGATTATTCTAATAAATCTATGTACAGCAAATGGACTTAATTTATCTGAAATCTAAACCAATTATAATTTTGAGGTGACTTATATGCCTATGGAAAAGAGAAAAGACACAACAGTGAGGGATATTCTGTCTGAACTAGCTGTCCTTAGAAATAATTCACATTTTACTTTTGTGTAATTCTGATATTTAAAAGCTGCCTTGTTGACATTCTGACATTAGCACTCTGTAACAAGTATCCTGAGAATAGGATTCTTCAGCAGTCATACACACACTTTCTTTCCCAGACATGCCAGTTTTTGTACACTTTCCAGGCTGATCAAGCATTAAGGAAATTTGATGTCAGCTATGTCAAAGTGCCCTGCTTTAACTGTAAGTGATGTTGTCATTTATGCTGAAAGGTTAAGGGGGAAAAAGGAAACAAAATCCCAAAACAACTCAGTGCAAGATTTGACCTAACAGCAAAAATGCTGGTATTCTCCTTTGTAAATCATTTCACATTTCATCCTGTTCCAACAACATTAATTTGAAGTAGTCTCAAGGCATGGACAGTTGTCCTAAAGACAACACTAAGAAGCAAAAGTCCTAAGACAAGACTTAAGAGCTTTAGTGTTTATGTGGACATCACTGGACTTCAAGAGGAAATCAATATGGCCCAAGTAGCCTCCCCTTCATCTAATATTTATTGGAAGGAGAAAATGGAGAAATGTTCACCAAAGCTTCTAGCTTTAATTAGAGAAAACTTTTCATTTTAATGGATATGCTCTAGAATGGATGATACTTTCTTTTTTTTAAGAACCAAAGATTTAACGCTTTTATTAAACAAAACCTATCTAATATGTAGGTGTGTAAAAGACGTGAATATGGGTCCTCATCTTCAACTTCTCCAGTTTTAATGGCCTTATTTCATTCTCTGTTCAACTTCACATACCCAAAGATTTTCCTTAAGCAGAAGAAGGGCTTATAAATTGCAGTCTGGTGTTCCAACTACAATATAGGTCTGTCACTTCAGAAGATGCTTATGTAAGTGTACATGTTTGCTGCCACCTTAACTCTGTCTACCCTGTCCCTACTCTTTAGACCCCTCTTCTTATATATCTGCCTTGCTAATGCATTTATTGTTTTCTATACTCAGAGCTCTGAAAAGAAGATACTGTTTTCATTTTGTGTCTTTTTCACTGACAACACATTTTGCTCTTTTAAATATAATTTCATTAAGAATCAATTCTGTCACTGAAAACCAAGCAAGTGGATGAAATAATTGTGAAGAAATTCTTCAGCCCAAAATTAACTGAAAACTATGTAGATGGCTGTCTGTTTATGTGGTTAAAAGCAGGAAATAATGCTTGCTGTTACTGTTTTCTAAGGTGAAAACAGATATTATTCATGACCATAGAAAATATTTAATTGGTAGTATTAACAGCAGTGAATTTTCATTGTTAATTTGCTTCATACACAAATTTACCTTTCCTTTTTACATTCATAACCTGTCGATTTTCAGTAAGACCTTATTTTAATAAATTGTTTATTTCATCCTCCCAGTTCTGTAAATATATTTTATAACTAAATATATTTTATATGGCTATTTAAAATGTGCATTGATAGGGGTGGAAAATGCCTAGTGCATTTATATAAATGTATCTGTGGGCTCTGTGGTTTTGCACCACCTGCATGAAGGCGCCTGATACAACATATACACAGTGCACATCCATTTCCTCAATACACCTAATCTCTGAATCAGTTTGATGCAATTTCTCTTGGTTCCATGTACCATGCAAAAGAATCACTTCTTGCAGCCAGTTAAACAGCTATTAGGTAAACAAAATGTTCTCTCTAATTTTGTATTTCAGATACAACTAATTACAGTATTTCATCACTTGTAACAGGTTAACTTATTTTATTTGGTTAAATCTTCATGGTGATGAATTTACTTGTGAGCAGATGGTAAATAATCATAAATAACCATTACAGAAAACACCTTCATTTTAATATTTGACATGAATAGGATATTTAAACAGTTCCCGATGCTGATAAGTGATGCTTTATACAAATACATATATACACACCAACCACTCTGATTGCTGATGCATGAGGATAAGTGTTTGCTTGCATTTTCCTATTTTTCAGTGCCAGGATTCCTCTTTTTTGGCCTTCTCATTAATTCTTTTCTCCTCACGTGAGGCTCTGGAATTCTATGCAGACCTTTGTATAAATATTCATGCATTTTGGTCAGATGAAGCATGCTGCAGCTGACTGCAGTTTAGTAGAACTTCCATCTAATTTCAGTCATACAAGTAGCTTCTTAGCAACCTGTAGCCTACAGAATACCCTTTTCAACCTTCATTAACAGCAAACCTAAGACATTTAAGATAAAATATGAGATATATAGAGACAGAAACTAACTCAATTTAATAAGAAGAGAAGGATTAAAATGTTATTTTCCCAGTTATTGCAATATGTCTTTTTATCACTTTTTAACAATGTGCAAGTAAGTAAAGATAAGAAGATGACCTTTGTAGAAGAAGTGAAAGAATTTGAGGAAAGCTGTAACCTCATGAAGAGTGGAACTTCTAGAAGTCTTACATGGGACCGCAACAAATTAGAAAACTTTAGCCATTTTTTTTGTCACTGACTTGAAATTCAGAAGTCAGAAATATAGTTGCAGTATTTTGACATCAGATATCAGATGGTGATTCAAGAATCCATGGCAATAGAGGAGACTGATGAAACATAGGGTCTTGAACTTAGAACTATCAGGATGCATCAAGTTGTAAAAATAATCAGGACAGAAAGCTGGGAAGGCAGATCAGAGGTAGCTATATGTAAGCTGCAGATCAGCAGGCGAAGAAACTGGCTTATAGTCAATACTTGGGTGAGCCTTCAGAAAAAACTGCAAGAAGACAAGGAGAAAAGAAAGTGCATAAACTTGTACAGACCCAGGCAAAGCCCAGAGACTGGAAGCATCCGCACTCACAAAACATACTTCTTATGTCCTGAATGTAAAATAATGATGCGAGACATTAGTGGCAAACACATTTCGTAAGATTGAAATATCTCTTTGAAGATTTTTTTAAGGATGTGGTGAGTTGAGAAAAGTCAAGATTTAATCTGAGATTCAAGACAGAGTAGAAAGACCAAAATGAAGGGAAAAAAAGGTAGGCTAGCTCCATGCAGCAAAAAAGGTGCTAGCCAATGTGTAACAAGAAAATGCACCAACCATATGTAACTAGACAGAAAGATCAAATACCTTTGAACATATTTACTTTCACAATACATTTTGGAAAAATGCTGAAGTTCTGCTGAGTTTCAGTCATGTTTGGAGCATTGCCACCATCAAAGGACATAACTTAAAACTATTTTACAGCTAGGAATCATTGCGTTCTGAAGTTCATAGCCCTGCTGGATATCCAATCCTATCTCTGACACATAATTTTTTCCCTTTTTGTAGTTTTCATTTGCTCATCTCTTCACAAGGAGAGAGTTTCAAGGCTTCACTGTTACTGAAATTTCAGGAGAAGAATGAGAATAAATGTCTTGAGGATTTTAGCTTCCTTGCTCTGCTATATAAACTTTAGTGGTGGTGAAAATGTGACAAATAAGAGTAGCTAAAGCCAAGTGTTATATGCTTTTTCTTTAATATTCTACCAAAATACTTAAGTGCTAGCCAATAACACTCTTTTCTGCATTGCAATAATCCCTGTGGCACTCCCTATGGAACTACTCATAGAGCTCAAGAACAAAAAGAAGCTACTTGGAGACCTTCAATTATATTTCATGAGAGAACTAACTACATATTGAGTCCTGATGATCTTCGGAAGTGAAAGCTAATATATTGAGCCAATACAGCATTCCAATATACAGAACACCAGTTTATGATAATTACTTCTGCATCTGCATTTAGAGTACCACATGTAATTACTGAAGTGTATACTTTTCTCTCAGCAATGGTATGCAATTTCCATTAGTGGTCTTGGCAGTCATGCACATGCATTACAAGACCTCTAAGTAATCTGTAGCCCCTTGTAATTAAATGCAAAAAGAATTACAGCCAGTAGAACATAGTGAATAATTCACAAGCCATAACTTGCCTGATGAATTTAACCTATTTTTATGTGACAAAACACAATCAGGTATTCCATTTTTTCTCATGCATTAAGTTAGTAATTTATTACTTCATTCATCTGTGGTCCTTTTGCGACTTTGTGCAAAATATTTCAAAATTAACATTGGAATGATACTGATTGTTTACATATTTCCTTGCTGAAATTTCACATTAGTGGTTTGAAAAAAGATGCGGAAGCTTTGAAATTTGAGGCTTTTCTCTTTACAAATCCACCTGTTTAAAAATTTTTTTCTTTGGTTTAAGAGGAAACAGTTCAAAACCTCTTTATCTTAAAACAGTTTTCATTAGAATTACTTCAAAAGCATAACTTCCAACCAGCAGTAAAGTCTTATAGTTTGAAATTCAAGCAGTACACAAGTGGAAGGAGTCTCCTAGGTCTTTGAATCTTTTCACTCACATTGAGGGTTACCATATTATCTCCTTAATAACTAAAATTGTACCTTCTTAAACACCAAATACATTACTTACTACAGTCTCCTCACTCATATTTTTCTACAGGTTCAATACATAAATCTTTCTCTTCTGTCAATTCAGTATTTTATGAAATAGCTCTTCTTATTCTTTGATGAACACAAACTGGATGCATTTGTAAACAGCAGTCATTTTTCTTTCAGAATTTATTTTGTTAGGTTTAAATAAGAAAGAAATACTTTCCTCATTTCATCTGGAAGATTCATCTTTTATCTAATTGGTTATTTCCCTACGTGCATGATATCCCTTCTCTGCACTTCTCATACTCTGCATTCATTCTGCTTCTCAAATATGACTGACTGGAATTTTACATGGTATTATAAATGATAATATACATGTGTCCAAACCAGAAACAAACTCTAGACTATAAAACACTATCGAAGAAAATATTTCATAAGATTTATTTTTAATTACAACAGTACAACATAGTAACTCCGGTGCACACCATAATACTGAATTCTATCAAGAACTTACATCAACAGAATGGAGCAGATGAGAAGAACCTGGATTACAGCTCAAGAAAATGCTGCAACTGCACAGAAAACCTCAGAGCACAGAAAATGCTTGGTAGACTGCAAAGCATTTTACAGAGTCAAACAGTGTAATGAACCCCATTTAAACTAAGTGTGGTAAAGTGAATTGCCCTAACAAAGGAAAAAGAAAGGGCAGGAACACATATTTTTAAGCCCAACATTTTGTTTTATGCTCAGTACATTTCATCTCTTTTTTTCAATGAAAAATTTTCAATCATTGTTTTCCACAGAAAATTTCAAATTTTAAGTCTGATTTTCTAGTGTGACATTACCACTAATAAATAAAGTGCACTAAGTCTAGATTATACATATTTAGAACTCTGTAATAATCTTGTGCCATGAAATTATTAAAATAATTTATGAAAATTAATCATGAAAAACTCTTTTCATTTGAAGATGATTCAATATTGCTGTAAATAATAATTAAGATTGATGGTGTTAAATTAGTAGTAGATCAAGGTAGATTAAACTAATCTGTTTCAATTCCATTATCCCTGTTGAAAAAACAATGACTCAAAATAGTGAAAAGACACATTAACAAGACAATGAAAGTTTGCTGAGTTCTTTTTACTTTTCTCTTAACAAAAATATTAATATGTACCTGTCTACATTGGGTTTTGTGCTTTGGTTTGGCTTGATTGTTTGGAATTTTTGTGTGAAGCTGTTGGTCCTAAGTCTCTTTCAGAATAAAAGGCCTCTGAGTGGAGCCTTCTCTAGAAAGAATCTCTTGTCTAGTGATGGCCAAATGGGAATTCTAAATTCAAGTTTCCTCTCTTACGGTACTTAATGTAAATATGCTACAATACATGGCATGACAATCTGTGTTTGTCAGATAAAAGATAAAAAAATATTGCTATTTTTAAACGTCAAAACATTCTATTCTCTGTCATTCTTTTATAATAAACCCCTGTTTAATATGAATTGGACTGATGTTGTTTGTGTTCTGTGATGAATAAAAATGAAATTTTGCAAACCATGATATAGAAAGGCATCAATAGTGTGTTCTGTGTTCATGGTCTTTCATAAATAACTTTGTTTTGGTAAGACAAAGGAAAATAACAAACCATAAAGTTAAGGAGTTCTTTTTCATCAGCATAAAGTAATTTTAAATATTTCCAGCACAACTGCTAAATGAAATAAAACTCACAGTTTGTATGATTACACATTAACTCAAGGAAATATAAAAAATGTTTTCCCTTAACTACAAGTAATTCTTCTAAAAGTCATATTTTAATTCAAGGGAAAAGAAATCATAAGTGCTTTGTTAGAGCAAGATTTTATCAGATACCCAGAAGGAAGCCACAAGTGCAAACCCTCAATCGAGTATTTAAAGTTACACAGAGAGATGCAGATTATAATTTTCAAGGTCTTGTTTCATTTTCCCCTTTTCCCTTTTTCTTTTGTTAATTCGGTATGTCTGAAATCAGCCTTGGGAGTCTTTTTAATTTATAATTAATTTCTATTATTAGCAAGTCATTTCAGCTTGTCTAGAAACTGGAATTTGATTCTACACTCACTGAAACAAACTCCTAGGGTAAGGATTCTCTTCTCATGTCCCCCAAACATCACAGGGAAGGGAACATCAAAAGAATCATTATTTCCCTCTTTTAGCTCATTTTAGGATTCAATTTACTTTATTTTAGGAGGGCACAGACAACCAGATAGGAAAGACAGGAGTCAGAAAGGAAGGCAGAAATTGTACAGAGGCACAAATTGTACTACTTTAAGACATAGATGTAAAGCATTAACTTCAAATCCCAGTAAAATCTACTGCTTTTTGCAATAAGAAAAGAGCAAATTGATTGTAAACATTTTTCTTTCTCCAAAGAACGCAAAAAGAGCCTATACAGTGAAATATCACTTAAATTATCCTATTCCTTTATCACTCCACCCATCTTTTCATTTTATGTATCATTTACACATACACAAATGCAGAAGTAGAGATCAAATATAGTTGTATATAATTATGTACAAGAATCTTTTACTTGCATAAAAATAAGTTACCACTGAAAAAAGAAACATGTTTATGTACCCATTAAAAAAAAAAAAAGAGAATTGCCAGGGTGTATTCCACTCATTTTTATCCTTTTCTGGAAGAAATGACAAGGCATTTGGGTTAGATATCATCATCACACTCCACAGTTTCCCAGGCCATTTCAACCATTGAATATGTCTAAATTAACTGAATTACGGCTTGACTTTAGTTGCTTTCAGAACAGAGACAAAAATGATATATAAATTTTATACGGACTGAATATGTAAGTGTCTATATACATGTATATTACACACATTCTACCTCTTATACATGATATTTACCTGGGCCAGGAATGCAACAAACACAGTTGCATACTAAGGCATTCATTTTAGGAGAGAAAAATACTGACTTATCTATTCTTTAAAAAAAAATCACCCAAGTAAATGATTAAAGCATATGGTTAATTGCTCTGATAAAGTAGAAAAAGAATAATAAAAGACATACACACACTACTTTGTTTCTTATGACACAAGTGGAAGTAATTATGCTATTCCTTTAGAATCTCTACAGGAGTCAAATGCTCCCACTGGCTGTGCATTGAATTATTATTTAAAAAATAATCTCCAATACTCTTGCAAAGTACATGGAATAAGTTTAAAATCAACAAATTATTTACCTATCATAAACTCTGTTTTCAATAAACTAAGTAAACAACATGTGGAAATATCATCATCTTTATGGAGCTTCTTGGTGAAATAGTATAGAAAAGCAATTATTTTGAAAGATATATAAAAACTAAATCTATAACAACTTATTAACTTTGGAAAAATGATATAATGATTAATCAGTTATTTGATTATGAGAAAGACTAATTACATTACTAAGATGTCTAGTGGAAACACATTAGTAACTGAATAAATCTATTGTCTTTAGGGAATTTTTCAATAGCAACAACATACATATATATAGACTTTAAATTTTGGCAAGATGGTTAAAGTAATTAGGATTGTGAAAAGATGAACATTTCAGATTTTCTAAATGACTAATTATATGCCAAAAAGATTACCTATGACAAATAGAGATTGTAATAATATATAAATTTGCAAGGCAAATATTGCCAGTCCACATTTAATACACGGTAACAGAATGAAGACTGTGTTCACAGCAAGCCATTAAAAAAAAATAGCTGCAGATAACTGAGGTACAGTTGAACAAGTACAGATTTAGAATTCAATGGTAAAAGCTCTGGGTTTTTTTTCTGTCTCGGAAAAACTTTTTATGTTTGAAACCAAACTTGACTAAAGCCCACTGAAGCTAACAGAGCCTTCTTGGCTTTGGAACAGACTTTGAAGGATATTTTTCTGCTGGTTTTGACTGGTAGAGTTAATTTTCTTCAAAGTGACTAGTGTGGGTGTATACTTTGGAATTGTGTTGAAAACAGTGTTGAAAATATAGGATTTTTTTTGTTACTGTTGAGCAGGGCTTACACAAAGACAAGGCTTTTTCTGTTTGTTTTTTTTTTACTGCCACACTGGTGTGGAGACTGGGAGTGCTTGGGAGATTGTCAGGAGACACAGACAGGACAGGTGACCCAAACTGACCAAAGGGATATTCCAGACCATATGATATCATGCTCTGTCTATAAAGTGTGGGGAAGAAGGAGGAGGGTGGGGGGACATTAGGAATGGTGCTGTTTGTCTTTACAAGTCACTGTTACACATGGCCTTGCTCTCCTGGTAACGGCCAAACACTTAGACAGCTGTGGCAAGCATTGAATTCTTTCCCTATTTTGCTTGCTTGCCTGAGTGGCTTTTACTTGCCCTATTAAACTGTCCTTATCTCAACCCATGAGTTTTCTACCTCTTACTCTTCCAATTCTCTGATCCCACTGTGGGGGAGTGAGAGAGTGGCTGTGTGGGGCTTGGCTGCTGGCTGTGGTTTAACCATGAGAACCCTTTTTGGTGCCCGATGAACTCAAACATAAAGGGTTTGAATTAATAACAGATTTGACTGGGATGTGCAAGGTAGAATTTATGGCTGTTAGTGCTGCTTAGCTAGTCATCAGCAGGCTCCTGTGCTTGCCATAGGGCTCACTTTCCTGACTGTATATTTGCAGCCAGTCCTCATTATAGTCCTCAGAGAGGGCACAGAGCACTTCTGTAAAGTTTTCTGGATGAAAAAATATTTGCCTTGAATTGTTGCTTGAAGAATGACCATGACAAGTACTCCTTTGCAAGTGGACAAATTTTGGATTAAAAATATTTCCCTAAACATATCTTCCATTTCTATTTGAAGATGGAAGTGTAAAAATATGGAGAAAATAGTCCTAAAATTGTCTCAGATCTATGTCACTGAGAACTATTTCTACAACTATAATTCAAGTAATGTGTGATAGAGTTAATCGAAGCACTTTATTAACCATAGATATTAAAATTGTCTAAATATCATTTCTACATGCCAGAGTGGAGAAAAACGTTTAGAATTGTGCTAATTCACTTACAATTCTTACATTATGCATTTTCATGTATTAGAGTGAAATGAAATGCATGCATTGGGAAATTTTTGAAAGTGTCTCTTGTTTAGTCAGTAAACTTATTTTACTGGGCTCCTAATTTTTCATTCCAGATCCATGAAGATATATGATTACCCATCATTAGTAAAGCACAGAATTAAGAGTCAATTTTGTATTATTTTTATGAATTTAGGCTCAAATAAGTTTAACTACCAAAAAACCTCATAAAATTTTATAATATACATTAATTTCCTGAGGGGATGATAAGAAATATTTGTAATGTTTTTTTCTTCCTGTTCTGGAGGGGTAAAATTATTTCTTAGTCTTGTGTTCTTATGAATCCTTGTTGTGTAAAAACAAAGTTTATTTCAGCTGGCGAACTGGAAAGCTTGATTTTAATGAAGACTATTCACTCTGTCTGATACAATGTGTTTGATGGCCAGAACATTTAAATATTTAGGTGGACTGTTAAATAGTGAATGGTAAAAACCAAAAATACATCTAATCTTGTTTGTCATGCTACCATGCTACTTTCGCAATTTCCAATAAAAATAGCAAATAGGGATCACAATGGAACGTGGTAAGGTGCATGAAGAACTAGAGCTTGTTTAAGAATTTATCATTTTCCTTACCCTCGTAAGAATGACAGAAGAAAAACAGATGCCATGTTTCAATCATTTTAATATGTTCGAATGAGTAGATTTATGTAAGATATACTCCTAGGTGTTATTATCCTCCATAGACATCAGTTTCTTTTTTGCTTCACAAGAATGAGAGTCATCGATTTTACAAAGTAATTCACCCACCTCCTCTTTCTTAGGTAAGCATAGTTTGTGGCTGAAGATTAAACTAAATTTATAGATTATGTTAAATTTGTGGCCACTGAGGTATGTGTAAAAATAGTTGCATCACCATATACATATCAAGAAATGTAATTTAATTGCCACATTGATAAGCTTCTGCTCACAAGAATAAAGCTATTATGGAGAACTGTGAAAAGAATCAATACATTTGTTTAAAATTGAAAAGTTATTAAATCTAAGTCATTCTGATCGTACTTAAATCTAACAAGCTCTGATAGCTCAGCAAAATTTTAAATTAATAATGTTTGATATCAGGTCTACCAAATACTGGACTGAGGATTCTTCAGCTCTTAAAAGCCTTTGGAATAAACAGAAGGAATAAATAAGAAATTGACACATTAGCAGGAAATTTTTCCAAAAGGTATACTTTGTAGAGTTTCTGCATTGTGTTTCCCTACTGTTCTTAGTGACATTTCTGTGCATAAATCCCCATTCTCTGCTAGTGTGTGTACTGCTATGGGGAACATTCATCCAAAGGCAGTGTGCATTCTTCTGAAACGTGACTCTTTTTCGTCAGCAGACAGCGTGAAAGTATCAGCATGGACGCCCTTGCTTCCTTTACCCTAAAATAAGTAAGTGAATGCTGCAGAAAGCCAGAAATAATATTATCACATGAGATTACTGCCCATTATTAAAGCTATGAATTCCATTCCGTTAATCAAACCATCAATTAGACCAGCTCTAGGATGTTTTTATTTCACACCCATGTGGTATGACCTCAACAAGCCTTCCTGAGCTGATTAATACTTTGGTGCTGAGAGTGAATTTATTTTCCTGGACTTAACTACTCCAGCTGTCTGCCACTGGCGATAGATATGGATGACCATCATTCAACTAATTAACCGAAAGTTTCTAAGTCATTAATGAATCTTGCATTCTAAGAGGAAAGTAAAATTAATCTTCTAGGATTACCTGATTGGATGCTTTTGCTAAGGAATCAAGCTAGCAGCTGGGGATGTGTTGTAGGTTACATCATGATTTACTGCAAAATCTCATTTAAAGAATTATAGGAAAGCTCTAGACTTATTAATGAAGTATGGAAGACGTAAAAGACGATAAAGAAACATTAAAAGCCCTTGCATCATGGTAAAGTAAGAACAGAGCTGTGGCTGAACAGGCAGGACAGACTACCTATAGGTTTATTGTGCAGTCTTTCCTAAGATCCCAGGCTAGTAGGACCATTCAAGTAAATGCTTAACCCTTGGTATATGACTAAATAGCACAGATTTATGGGGACATGAGAGCTTTAATTAACTGCTTTTTCATAAGGAAGGGGCTTAAGAAAATGTTTAAAAGCTGAACTCATGATTAAGCCCTTTGCTTAATGCAAGCCTAGGCCAGGGTTTGACAGAAAAATTAACAACCATTCTGATGCTCTTTTTTGTCTTCAAGACTCTTTACTTGTAGCTTTAGGTAACAAATAATGCAATGTCCTGTTTCTGTACTAATTTGTTGTGTACTAATACAGGCGGTCAGTGAAAGGTGCTTATATAGGGATGTCAACAATTACAGTTAGATTATGGCTAGAAGATTTGTGTGTGTAGCATGTACACATGCCTTACACATGCCTTTATTGATTTAAAACGTCTTTATCTATAGCCTTCTTGGAAAAGCAGTAAGGAAGTAATAGAATTAATATTAGCTAAAATAAACACAATAACTTGATTGCCTTTAAGATGTGAATTAGTCCAATGATGCATTCTTTTCATGTTAATAAACTAACCAATTCTCTTTAGTTGCACTATCTTCCTTTTTTAATTACAATTCTGTATTCAAGGGAAAATATTAAAGCTTCACAGGCCATTCTTATATATTTGTTAATTTCCAGTGTATGAGCAACATACTTCAGAGTCCATCAGGGCTACTGAGACATTATCAGCTATCTAGAAATCTAAAGAAGTTCTTTCTACGAGTAATAATTAGATAGGTAGACAACTTAAAATTGAACTGATGGTAGCTGAAAAAAGAAATAGGAAGAAAGATTACTCGAAGTGTAAGATCGAAATTTAAAAAAACCCCATGTTCCTCCCTAAAAATCACCATATTTGGCTGGCTTATAGGGTCTGTACTTGTATTTTTTAAATTAAATTAAAAAGTCCAGTACAGTTTGAGATCAATTAGTAGATCTCGAAGAACTTCATATAAGTAAGTTTTTGGTTTTAAAAAAAATATTTTTTTTAAAGAAATATATTTTTTTCCAAATTTTGGTTGGAAAATAAATTCCTTTAAAAATAAATGCATAATGCAGATTTCAGTTCTATTATGCATTTTACATGGATCTAACAAGCCAAGTGGCTTCTGGCTGCCAACACCTCTAGGTTTTCATACTGCAAAATAATACACGCTTTGTCATATCCAACTCATTAAATAACTGCCTTGTAGTATAGTTTGTGATTATATTTTCATTAAGTGACTGCTATGGTACTGCATCGAAATTATTCCTATTAGTTTTGTGGGAACCATCGACTTTCACAAGAGGAAAAATACAGTGCAGTGCAGTGTTGCAGTTGCAATTTAAATAGTACTACAGATTTATTGTACAACTTCATAAAGAGGATCATTTTTCAAGGTATATGCCAATTCAAGTACAATCTGTGGATTTGTAATATGAAAAAATGGCTCTTTAAGAATAAAAAAAAATCTTCTACTAGTAAAGAATGTGTACATTTCTTCAGCTTTGGGGAATATTCTCAACATTGACCACATTGCTGGTGAGTTATTGAGTCTTTTATATACACGGGAGGAAAAAAAAGGAGAGACAATGGGTACAATAATCATCCTAATAACACCACAAGCTGAATTTCAACTTCCAAACATCTCTTCAAAGGTAAAAGTTAGCTTCCAAAGCTTTTTAAGAGGCTGCTGCCCTTTTCAAACCACATTTCAGGTGCATCATTCTTGCTGATTTATGCATGTTAAATTCTATGTGCCCTATTCCTCCTGCTCAAAGCCAAAGAAGAGTGTGTAATTTCATTATGCACCCTGGCAACCTCGTTCAGTTCAGACTGGTTGAAAAGTGTTAAGGCTAATTACATGAATATTGGCTATGGACTGAGCTGGGGATAGATAGGACCTGCAGCTTGTGCCTGACACACACAGAGGAGATACACAGGCAGACCAGTTCTTTCTCTACAAAATAGTTGTATAGTCTCTTCCCCCTTCGCTCAGAACTATTGAGATGACATAGCAGCAGGAAGACATAGCAAGGGGAATAATGGTAAAAACCCAGGGCAGCATTTCAGACAGTATGAAGTATCATAAGCTAAAGCAACTTTCTTGTTGATTTTATATTTTTCTTTTTAAAGAACAAATTAAAACCACTTGATAACCCTGAATTACATATTAGGCATCTGGGATAGAAATAATTGTCATTTCAGAGAAATATGCATAAAGCCATGTACATTACCTATACATGAACACCCCAATAGAATCTATGGCTAAGAGAAAGATGAAACTGCTTATATCATAACAAGAAACTGTGGAAAAAAGCACTAATAAAATAGCTGACTCTTCAGTAGACATTACTATGACTATATATCTATTACCAGTTTGCAAAGAGCAAGACTGCTGGGAAATATGTACTTTGCTTAAACTCTGTTCCTTCTACTATTTGCACAGCGGAATCTGTTACCACATCTGACAGTGTTGTGATAGATTCAGATTAAAGCCCAACTAAAGATAGAACTGAAAGGAAATAGCCCTAGTCCTTTCTGGTCACAGTTAAAATACAGTAATCTGATGATATTGAAAATCTTGCTTCTGTGGAATTATTGAAAAAATGCAGATTAAATTGTCAAGAGACTACACATCCATGTTAATCAATGCAAATAATTAGGTATTAAAACAACAAGTATTGTTAAAGCAGAGGTGTGTGACACTCATTTTCCTGATTCAGATTTGCTAAGACTTTTTGTACAGTTTTTCTGAAATAAAAAAAAAACAAACAACCCAACACAAAAGACAAAAACTGTACTCCTGGCATTTTCAAATAGACAACTTCCAGTCATGTTATCATGGAAGAATTAATAATAAAGAGAATAGCAGAACATTGGACCTACTGCTGGTCTTTATACTTAAGAAATTTATGATTCCCTGTTTTACTACATATTTTTTAACTCTAACTCTCAATCTCAGTTGGCTCTGCTGGTCTAGAAGTCAGGCTGGTTAGAGGCATGAAGTTAGATGCTGTTGCCAGTTTTGCGACCAGTCTGCTATATGATTTTGGACAAATCCTTAAATTTCTCTGCATTTTCCCTCTGAACTTCTGACTTTCTCAGGTTTCTTTATAATCAATTCTTACCTGGTTTTGACCATATAAGAACAGGTAATGCCTACCTAAAGAAATGGCTGTGGTTTTCTGGTTTTTAGCTGTTGGCTTCTGGGTGGTTTTTTCTGATTTGTTTGTTTGGTCTTTTTTTTGGGTTAGGTTTTTTGTATTCTGTTTGTTTTCTTGGGGTTTCTTTTTAGGTCAGGGTGTTTTTGTTTGTTTTGGTTGATTGGTTGGTTGGTTTTATATTGGGTTTTGGTCTTAAATTTAATGTAAGAACTTTTTGATTTGAAATTATACTGCATGTAAACATTTTGATGTCTAGAAAGAGACTGAGCACTTGGAAGCTACTGGAACCATTACTCGCAGTGTTCTAACAAATCTTCTGATTTTTATATGAAACTGAAGAAGTGACAGCAGTGACTGCAATAAGACATTAACAGTGCTGCCTAAGGCAAATGTTGCTGTTTGTATGGTTGAAGAGGAATCTGCAAGCACTTGATGGACTGAATCATTGCTCTGCGTGACTCAGCAGAGGATCACTGTAGGTTTTTCTGTGTGAAGATGTTGAGCTGCAGAGCCAGTAGCTTCTCAGTGCTGAACATTTTTCTTACAGACAGTAACGAAAATCATAACAGAAGTTAAGCCAAAGGGACCCTTTGGAAACAAAGGAAACAAAACTAGGAAGACAAGAACAAAATGGGAATCTCTGTACAGTGATATTTGTATATTCGATGAAAATGTCCCAGCGTGACACTAGCCAGGAGGTGTGAACAAAACAGGACATGTTTTACACTCTGCAATCAGCTTCCAGCCTCCTTTCATCTACAAGCAAGGGGAGTTTGTAAATGCCAATATCTAACTGCTCAAAAACTAGTGTTGAAAAGTTTTGCATACAAGAGACCATCTAATCCCAATTCTAATTAGAGTCTCTGGTAATTTCTAGAAGGACTCTCAGTTCTATTTTGTTTGGCTTGATTGCAATTTGTAAATTTATGAAAAGCAGGTCTAAAACAGGAAGAAAAAAGGGACTATTTTAGCTGTTTTCTAGTATTAAATTTATTCCAAACAGCTTCCTTCTAGAAATGATCTAGCTGTTATTTAAACATCTCCGGGAGTTCTAATAAACTTGCTCTCAAATATCAATTTAAGCCACCTACACTCTAAGCAAAAGCAATTAATTATGTACAGGAAAGAGAGAAAAAGTTTTTAATGAACACACTGTTGCCCCAACAGAGAAAGGGTTGGTATATTTCCACTCTGTAGCGTGCAGCACTAAGGATTCGGAGAAATGACAGAATGATCCTAACCTAACATACATCCTTAAGTACAAAACAAAGTATTGGTAGCATGAATTTCTCTGCTTCAGTGGGCTCTGGGATAGGACATAAGATTTCACAACATGAGCAAAGAACTCTAGAGAAAAGGCTGAGACAGCTGACCTGAAGCACAAGAGGAGACAAAGTTAAAGTTCCCCCCCCTCTCCATGCAAGCCCTGTGCAATTTTATTTCATGTATAAATAATAGCCATACTGCATAAAAGGTGCAAGATAGATCATCTTTAATGGCTTAAAACGACAGCCAAAAATAGAATCTTGGGATGGTTTTTTAAAGTCCTTTTAGCACATCCTAGGACAAAGCCCTTGTCAAGAGGAATAGACATTTTTGGACAAGCTAGCACATTTGTTCCCATAACCTCAAATGGAAATTCCCAACCATCCATGAAATCAAAGGGAAGACAGGTTCCTCCTACAAGAAGACATTTGTAATCATACTGTTAGGGATCAGCATTCTCTCTCTCTCTTTTGTACTCCCACTCCTCCTATTCTTTCTTGAGATCTCTCACCAGCTCTCATTAGAGGAGAAAATTAGAATGAGCAAAATAGACACAAAATATGCAACACTTACTTAAATTGACTTACAACATGAGAAGTCTTTTAGTTGCACAGACAAGAGAGTTAATCTGCACATACTGAACAAATAATAAAAAAAATCTCAAATGCAAGTACTGAAAATCAATTTCTATATGCACCAATTAATACATCAGAAACCTTATAAGCTGAAACAATACATAGGTCCTATATCCTCTAGACAGTTGTAGCCTACACATATTCTATTATAATTTAAGCAGGTTTCTTTTTTGTCTAACTTCAGGAGATACACATATATGAAGGACTCTTCCCTGAAGCTGAAAACTGAATTTACTGACGGCTGACAAGACTGCTACTGTTGATTATGTTTGATACACCACAAGCCTTTAACCTTACCTGTCTGACTAATTGCACTGTGCATATGCAGATTGAAGGGACTTCTATGCTGTGTTTTATATCACCAGGGTAGTTCAATGGGAACCTGTACTTATGTCTAGTCAGTGACACACAGAAGTCATGGCTTCCCTGCATTGACTGAGGAGAAAAGTGCATCGTGCTACTGCCTACAGGGAGAAAAAAAAGATCTGACCAAACCTGGGTAAAATTCAGAAGTGAAAAGGACCAACAGATTTTATAAAGAGAGCAAATTACCTGTGCATGAGCTGTCTGAGAAGGAAGTGAGCAGCAAGGGAAGGAAAAAGCATTGGGAGGACTCAGACTGGAGAGAGGGCACAAGTTAGATTAAAGGTAGAAAAGTAGCTATTGCCTTGCATTTGTCCTTCCTCTTGTGTGTATGGAGTTATGAATGCTACCTTGTGATGCCAGGATCCATGTGATGGAATACCTCTACGAAAGCCTATAAGCTCTTTCAAGTTTACCATCCAGTATATGGGGAAGTCAAGGTAACTGTTCCATTAGTGAGATCTGAGTGTCCTTTCAAACCCCTGGATATGTGATAAGATTTGAAGGACATGAATTTTACCTTTTACATGGAAAGTTATGCAGAATTCTCCTCAGTTTCTGTATGATCAGACTCAAGAATTTCCAGAAAGTAACCTAAATTAATAGCTCTGAAAATAGGAAATGGAGACGTAAAGTGTTTGTCATCCTGTAAATTATGGGTAAACAACTTCAGACAATTCCCCACACAGGAAAACATTCTTACCACTTTACTGCCACAACCTACTCCACAGAGCATGAAATAAGGGCTATCAGGTATTTCAGAGAGTGTACATGCTCCTTTCTTTCTCTTTTCCCTTCACCTTCCCTCCTGCAGTCCTCCCAGATTTTATTTTTTTCTTTTATTGTAAGAACAGCTCTGCCAATCTGTTCCAACTAATCCCTGGATCAGTTCAATACAGCTGTATCTAACAAGGTGTTTACCTCTGAATCATTTGCAGATAATTCCCATTGGCTATGGACTGCCCCAGGAAAGACAGAAATCCTGTATTTCCTGGCTTTCAGAAATCAGCATCCTGGAAAGTCAGAAAATACACCAGAAAACCTTCCATCTGCTAAAGTTTTTGGCTTTTTGCCATTGGATATGTAAGATGAATAAACAGGCTTAACATGGAATCAAGTTAAAATACTGACATCAAACACAGAAGAGGTGTTTTTGTGTCCAAATGGGCAAAAAAGACACCAGAAGGTTTGTACAGAGCCAATAGTAAGTGCATGGTCTAGCAAAGATAGGCAATCAGAACAGGACAATGTCAGCTCAGCTGTTTGGAAATTCTTTTCCTCTCTACAGATAAAATGGGGGCATGAAAATATTTCTTCATATTTTTATTACATGTATACTGAAAGGTTCTGAGGGAGGTAATTACCTTACCATGCTTCCTTTTGTACCTGTGTAGCCCAATTAGACAAGAAATAGGTAATTATTCTTGTTTTATAGACGCAGAACTGAAGTCCAGTGATGAAATAATTGATTTTTCTGAAAGTGTGGCGCAGAGTTAAGGAAAAGAACAGAGATGCCTTGAATCCCAGAACATAATGCGTTGCCATCTTCCCCTGCTCTTACAGGAAAAGGAGTAGGCGATTCAATTTGATGTTTCATCCTTCTGTTTCTTCATACAACAAAATTAATTCCCATTATGAATTTCTGTGTTGATACTCCTACATCAGGTCTGATACAGCTTCACTTTAGTCTTTTCTCCTCTATGTGTGTTTTATTAGCTGAAAGTGTTTGTGAAATATCATTTTATTTTCTTGTGTAAATGCATTCAGGATTCAAAGATCACCCCTTTGTCTTTCCTTTGCCTTTGTGTTATCAACTAACTTCAGGATACAATTTGAATATGGATGCTGTGATTAATTTTCATGGCATGATGAAGGGGTAAGTTTTGTAAAGTATTAAATGACTTCTTACTAGAGCCCAGATACTTAAAATCTTTCACCGTGTTATGAAAACGTGTCCTCCTTTGACAGAAAGATTTGTTTAATATACATAAAAGCTTATAGAATCCTGAAGATTTGCATTCTTATAGCCATACATGTTATTAAGCAGGCTTTGTGTGATGATAAGTAAAAGTATTTTCGAGAGGCAGAGTTTTTCAGCTTTATGCAGAACAGACATTCTGATGCTTTCCACTACCTTTGTGAACTGGTGGGAAATCAAAGAATAAAGTTCAATGAGAATAAAGTACATGGATTTACTTCCTCTTTGTCAAAGGCAGAAAAATCTGTGGTTCTGGAGCTATTAATCCCCTGGATCGACTTTCTTTGTACACCCTCCACAGACACCAGGATTAGATCATCCATCATGAAGACGGTCCACTTATATCCTGGTTGCTTTGTATAGGGTGGAAAGAATTATCTTTTTTAAGGCAAATCTAGAATAATTCCAATGAAGTCAATGTGATTTCTCTGATTTTTCTTTCCAATAGGAATGAGACCAGAATATATCTCTGTTAAGTAAATTCTGACATCCCTGCCTTCTAAGAAGAGCTGAAATGCAAAATTTGAAGGTGAGAGACTTAATGTATCCATGTCTAAATGTCTATAATACAAATACATTGTGAGTGCATATTCTCATACATATTTGTATTCATACTTTTTTTTTATTTCTGTTACTCATGTGATTTAACCAACTGAACAAGTAGCTGAGCTGAAATTTGGATGATAACAAAATAATTTGAAGCAGAGCATTCTTTTTCTCTGTGGACAGGAGTCCTCTCTTTCCACACTGGAATATTTTAGTACATCTTAGAGACAGACCTGACTCACTAGTTAACACTGTACAGCAGGCATAGTGAAGAAATCGTGTCAAGATTGAGTTTTGCAGGCTTTATGTGGGAGAGCACTTACGTAAGTAATTCCATTTATTTCATTGTGCTGCTGTGCATAATCTGTCAACCTCTTAAAATGGGTAGGTTGGGTATTGGCATTAATCAGATCAGCTGTATTGCTTTGCACCTGGACATGGAAGCATAAACCTTTGTGCCCAGACTCAAATTTTATGAAGTTTGTATGGCATTTATGTCATAAAGTGTATGTATTTCTGACCAGTGGCATCTTCCTCTGCAGAATGAAAGTGTAGATGACTAGGACAGGATCTGGTTTTCAGACTTTTTCATCTGCAGAGAAATAATCATTTTCTCTAACCCAGAAATAAAGATCATAAGGAGTTATTCCCAGTTTTTCTAGGAATATTGCCAAAGTACGTGATAGAGCATTTAAAAAAAAATAAAATTATTTTCTCTCTGAGTTTTCTTTTTTCTGTGGTTGACTTTCTGGGACTCTAGAAGCAAATGTCTGATATTCCCATGGCAAAAGAACATTCCCCTCCTGCAAACTCTTCACCATTCAAGTAACCCACAGTCATTAGTAGTCACCTTGATTTCGATGGGATGAGAAGCATTAGCAAGGTAAAAAGCATCTTTGCCTGCATGCAACCAAATCCTTGCTGAGCTGTACTTTAACCCGTAAATAGTCCCACTGAAGTTAAGAGGAACAATTATTGTGTAAAGAACTCCCAGTAAGCATAGGTATCAGAGTTGGGCTTACCCAAATAAGCCCCAGCCCTTTAATGAATTTCATACAATTGCTATTCTACAACCACATACAGCCCCATTAGCTTCAACCGTGATCCATCAGGGACTCATTGCAAAACTAGGTCTTAAAGGCAGGCTGCCAAGAATGAATGGTTTAACTTAAGGGATGATGTTAAAATGATTTAGATTGACAGTTAAATTAAGTGAAACTACCTGTGTAGACACACACCAGTTTAGTATGCCCCTGTAATTTACAGTTTAAAACCCCAGGAGCACCCACACACCACCTCACAGGGGCTTAATACTGCAACATAACAGACTTTGTTTGCTAACAGCACTCAAGAGGCACATTCTATCTGACAATTTCTCCCTGCTTTGTGAATCAGGAAGTCTGCAGCATGACCTATGCCTAATGATGAGTTTCTTTTCTTTACCAGGATGCTTTACACATCTGTCTTGCCCTGTCTGTCCCTGCACTCTCTGATCACCTTGCACATCTGTGCAGGTGATGCACTGTTCATATCTGACCATGTTTATTCTTTTCATGATCTCATTTGGTCTGTAAGAAGTAAGTGAGCCTGTGAGCACTGGCTTTTGAAATCTCATCAGAGATATTTTAACAGAAAATATACTTTTAAAACCTTACATAAATAAAATAAAAGATATTTTCCTGGCCTAGCAACTTTGTACTGCATTCAGTGAACAGTCCTGACACAGTATAATATGAAAACTACATGAAGAGGCCAGTGTTGACTTCAAGCCCTGTGCCAGCAATTTTACTGAGCTGTGAGTAAGACCCAATAGCAGATAATTTGTTGCAGATATAACACAATGAACTATTTTTCAAATATCCCTGTTCTCTGGTTTTTGTCTTCTGGATTTGGCAACAAATTGCTGGCCCTTGATCTTGTGGTCCTTTATCTGTCACAAGCCTGTGCCAGCTATACACAATATCCGTAAAGCCACGCTATGGTCTGGTAGGTAGCTCTGTAATATCTGTAACTTGTAGATAGCCTAACCTGGGTTGTTTTTGTTTTGTTTTGGGGTTTTGGTTTTGTTTTTTTTTTCCCACTCTAAAAAAGGTTGGATATTTTTGTGTTGTGTTCTCTAATGAATAGGAGGAAATGGTGTGGGCTAGACAAGGGGTTTTATTTGGTTGCTTTTCTTTAACCTCTTCTTACCCCCCAAAGAAACCCTTACAGACATTTTATGACATATTTCATGTTGATTACAATAAATCTATAGAAAGATTTCAAAGTGTGAAGACAGGACATAAAAATTCAGTGTTTTGTACTGAGCTCTGTTTTTTCAGCGGTGTGTATCTAAATCTTTTAGACTCACAGTAAGAGTTCAGACTAACTAGAAGTGTCAGCAAACATGTTTAAAAAAAGAAAAGAAAAAATTTAAATAAACCTCAAAATACAGAGAAATAGATGGATACGCTTTTCTTTGAATATGGATACAGAAAGCCAGGTTGGATGGGGCTTTGACCAATCTGGTCTAATGGAAGGTGTCCCTGTCCACAGCAGTGGGGTTGGAGCTAGATGGTCTTTAACCATCCTTTCAACCCAAACCATTTTATGGTTCTATGATATGATTTTTTCAATCATTTTTATCTCTTACTTCTCAATTTCTTTTGTTTTCTTTGATCTTCCATGTGTACATTACCTCCCCTTATTTCTGGGGGAGGTTGTTCTCCCCCAGAAATTCTCAGGTAAACTGTCCTATGCAGAATGTCATAAAATGCCCATTGCCTCCAAACTGTACACATCCTTCCACAAAATACTGGACCCTGAAATAAAGGCTGGAACCTGTGGCTAAAGGTAAGTTGAGTCTTTCCCAGAACTACAGTAAGTAAAAATTCATTTCAGAATTACAATTGGCCTTAATATGTCTCTAATGGAAGAACATGGCTAAGCTGAATGAAAACTGTGTTAATTAAATTACGTTAGCATTCAGTATTCAATTGTCATCCATTTATTTCTCTTAGGAATAGAGATCTGTGATCTTCACATTTGCCATAAACACTTTTCAAGGTTTTGTTCTCTCTAGCTGCTCTTAAAAGCCTCAACTTAAGGGACTATTTACAGGTCCTCTGAACTATATTAGTAGGCTTGGAATCTACAATCTGATATAAAATTAAACACATATTTAAGAACTTCTCTGAAAGTTAGTCAAAAATCTTGAAAGTGGCAACAGTTTTTAAGTAAACAGTAATTAAACACTGTGGACTCCATGAAAGTTTATTTTAAAAAAAAATGCATAATAAAAAAAGAGGAAACCAATATATTAAATGAAGAAGAAACCACACAAGGAAGAAAAAAAAATATACACACATATATAAAAGCTTCTATACTCCCCATAGAAAGGAGTCTTTTGTGGGTATGAAAATCTGTGCAATCAAGAAAGGAATGAAAATCTGGTTTTAATCCAAATGCTTCATGCATTTTTGGTATTTATTGAATCAGCTTAGAAAACCCAGCAAATAACTCATGGTGCACAATTTATAGTAAGGGATCAAACATCTTATGTTCTAAGCCTGTCTAATTTCAAATTTTTATTGACAGGAAAAGTACACAATGTTTATGTGCTGTATTCTTTCAGGAAAAAAAAAAAGAAAAGAGAAGCATCACTCTAAACCCACTCACATCTCATCAGTCGTAACCTGCATGAATGATAATAGGTACTCAGAGCTCTCTAGTTCTGTGTGACAGTTCTAATGACGCAGTGCCAGATGTTTAAAATGTCTGCAATACCCAGAGGTTGAAGTGCAGTGACCTCCATGGTCTCCCATTCAATGGAATTGGTTGGTAAATCTAAACATAATTACAGTGTAATCCATTTCTAATAGGCATGATTGCAATTAAGCAAAAAAACCCCACTCGTAAAACTAAATATGTTAAATGAAATGTATTGTTTTCTCATTATAATGATACTCTTTGGGTGTCTATTATTACTGCTTCCTAAGAAGAGAACAGGGAAGGAGCTTTGAGCATATTTGAGAGATGGAAGAACATCAAGTAATATAACCTTTGTGCTTTCATTCCCACAAGCTGTGTAAACCACCGAGTTAAAATAAATATTTCTAAAAAACAAAACTTTAATTTATTTTGCTAAGCCTCTGCAACAGCACATCGGGCATGTTCTTACTGTCCCGAGTCCTTGGCAGACAGCTGGAAGAGCAGCATTCTCCTTATCACATTTTACCAGCAAACTTGCTGTAATAATACTATATCCTTGCTTTCAAAATTAATTTAGCAAGCATGCAGAATTAACGCACAGCCTTTTTCAAGACCCAAAGCCTGACCCAAACCAAACGAAAAAATCCCCTTTATCCTTGATGCTAAAAATTCCCGCAAAACAAATAAACAGAGCACTCATTAGCCTGTGTAAGTGGATGTGAAGTAAGCATGCAAGTATTTTAATTTACTTTGGTTACACAACCAGTGTCATCGAAATGACAGCATAAGAGCTGTCTGTTGCAGACTGGGATGGTTTATAATGACCATCAGGTTGCTGTAGTTAGCTGTTCAGTCTGTGAAAGAGTAAATGATGTGTCTAAAAGATATTACAGAGCAGAACTGAAGAGGCCTTTTTTTGGTTCAATACTCATCACACAGAAAAGCAAGTGACAGTGCATGTTAGGGATGGCATTTCAGCCACCCCTACATCCGGAACAGAGAATAGATGAGGGGCCCCTCAGAGGAGGCCATGCAGTTATGTAAAACAGAGGAAGCTGGTAGATTAGGAGGTCAGGGCAGGTGTTCCCTAAACTGATTCTTCTTATCCTCCCTTTTCTCCAGAGAAATTCAGCAGATAATGAGCGGTTTTAACCCAGCTGGCCCTCTCCCCTGTGGAATGCAAGGAGTTAATTTAATCTAGCTAAGTTTCTCCTATGCCCTGGTGGCAAAGTTCCCATGACCACACTTCTGAAACGCTGCCCTTTCATTTTTCAAGGGCTCATACTGCCTTTCACTGTGGGATTTTCATTTCAGTCCCAACCAAGGACAGCATCCAGACTTTTCTCTTCCTCCCTAATTTAGTTAAATTTTGAATATCATGACCAGAGGGGCTTAGGGGAAACCCATCCCATCTCCACTGCCTGCCTCATTGCACAAAGCAATCACAACTGACCACACAACCTCCATATTCCAGGCCATGATGGGCTCTCGCTGAGCTGCCTTCCCCAAGTCACTGTCTTCTCTCAGTGACAGCCAAGCCAGCCTGAGTGAGCCCTCACAGCTGCCTTCACACACACCTTGGCATGGCTGAGAGAAGCATTTTGCCTCTTTCAGCTGCTCAGAGGCATCTGAAGCACCCATTGTCTTGCATACAGAAACAGTGACTTATCCTTTCTCACTGCAAACTCATTTGATATATTGGGGCACATTTCCAGGCACCAAATTCTATTTTCACCAAGAAACCTAGCTCTGACTAAGCTTCATTACCACAGGAGAAAATTAAAACCTCATTCTCTAGAAACTTTCCAAAAAGCACAAATGGAGAAGCACTTCATGCTTCTCAACCATCCCTTTTAGGATCAGGGCCTCATTTATCAGGTTCTCCTGTTCCCAGAGATGGCCATAATAATTTTGTCATGGATAGCTGCCCACTTGGGATCAGGGACAAGTTCACAAGCTCATAAAAAACCCCCTAATCACTCATGGAGAGACAAGTTTTAAGACACTTCTTGTGCAGATAAGATATTGTGAGCACAGTATGTGGATCACTCTAAAGGCAAATAATTTTACTTTGTAGAGTTACAAACAGTCATGTTATCATAAATTTGGAGCTATTAAATATGAAACAATGTTGTTTTTACACCATTGAACTATTTTGGAAAGCTAAAGTTTAATGAAAAAATGTGTTGGCTTGATTTTTGTTTTTTTTTCAAATACATCAATAATATTCCATTTAATTTATATACTCAAAGCTGTCAGCTACCTCCAAACCCTCTTAGTGCAGCGATATGGAAACATTTTTACTGCAAATTTCTTAGGAATACCTTAGAGAGTTCACATTCATATCTATTTAAGTGAGCAGATGAATAGAATCTACCTAACCTAATTGGGGCAAAGGAAAATCAATAAAGCAAGCTTTCTTCTTTTCAGCTCGTATCCCATTTCTTGTTGGTTACTGCTTGCACTGTGACTTATTTGGAAGAAACCTTTGTTCAGTGTTTAATTTGTTCTGCTCATTCTATGGTCACATCCCTTGGATATAAAGTTCTCTCTTCTCTCTCTCTCTCACTCTCTCTAATAACTAAGGAGTAGTATATGGAAATAAAACATTATGGAAGACATCCACCTGGCAAACACAGTTTCATTAAATATTTTTTCAAAATGGGGAAAATGTTAACTTTTATATTTAGATAATTAAAGCACATCAGAGGAAATTCAACTTACTGTCATACAATAGATGTTTGAGTTTTTTCAATATTGATACTAAATATATTTTCCTTTTTCTTATCCCTCCTAGTGCGGCACATCTGCCTATTGGCATTCATAGAGTCAACGAAGGCCGATACAAGCAAATAGGATTCATCAACCCAAGAGGCCACATTTTTCACAAGGATACTGCAGAAGCAGTGGCCTGTGGCAGCCGTCTGGCAGAGATGTGTAGAAGAGCAACTTGTCACGTTTATCTTAACTTTGATGAAGGCATTCTTTTATCTTGGGAAAGATTCATACCAGAGAAATGACTGGCCATAAACAGCATGTGTGAACGTTTCTCTTTTACCTCCTGGAACACTGGGAGGTGGATTGTTTGAGTGAATGGCTGAAAAGGGGCAAAGAAGTCTGCCCTGCCACGTGTTTGGTGGTGTAGCTGTTTTGTGTTTCCTTCTGCACGTTCCCAAGACTTTATATAAACTTTCCCATAGTAGAAAAATATAAATACTGGAGTCTGTGTCATAAAGATGGATCTTGCTGGAAGAAGCAGTGGCCTCTGTTTTTTTCCAAGCTGCTGCAAATACATGAGAGGAGGAAACATTTTAGCTTTAGTTTTGGATAAAAATTATTCCCTGCGTTATAAAGTTTCTGGAATAATTCCACCAGGTACAAGTTACCTAATCCCTGCACTTCTGGGATTTAGTTCCCTGAAGTTTCCATTGGATCTGAAGGAGACTATCAGCTTCTGTGTTGCCGCCTGGCTTCTCTAGGTTTCTCTTGACATTATTATTCTGGATCCTGTGCAAGTCATACTGCTACAGCATCTTCTTTTGGGGCATTGGCTTTCTGAGTCTCCCTGAATGAAGTCATATAAATGACAGTATCAACTCCGTATAAAGCATCCCGGTTTTGAGTCATCCTGCCACAGTTTTGAGTATGCAACAAGCTCATCAGCTTCAGCTATAGCAAAGGAAAGGAATACTCTGCACTTGCACATGCAGATCAAATTCTAGGATAATGACAGAAAAAGTAGAAAAAGCAGTATTCACAACCCCTTGCTTCCCCAAGCCAGAAAGCCAGATCCATGATTCAGGGACAAAAAAAAAAAAAAAAAAA
>VZTH01006159.1:305394-326588 GCA_013397815.1 Aleadryas rufinucha
AAAAAAAAAAAAAGAAGAAAACCAGGGGTCTCAAAGAGCACAATCTTTGATCGTCACAGTCTTACAGTCACAGGTGTTGCAATGTGGAACATAATATATAATGATGCATAGAGACATTGCTTCAAGGAAATACCTGTTACATTCAGGAAAGTAGTGTGTAAGTGATGACAGAAAAGGTGTCTGTTTTATTATTTTGAGCTAGACTTCTGGGACTAGGCTGGTATTCCAAGACTGGTGATATGCTTGCTGTTGTATATACTAATTCCCAAGAAAACAGACTTTCACTGTGGATGAAACACAGCAGGTCATTCCCCAAATGCTCCCAGTTTCCTCTCTTTCAGTGGAGTGCATAAGCTTCAGTGCATTTTTATTGCTGGGGAAAATAAAATAAAATAGGGTAAAAAAAAAAAGGAAAAGAAAATATCTCTGTTCTTGTGGATTGTTGAGGGAGAAAACTTGCCTAAATGACTTTAGACTGTGGTGTTATCAATTTCATGAATGAAGTTGAACAATCCTTTTTCTTAGACATGTTACACATTTAATTACAAAGACACTTATTTGTAGGCTTTTTTCCATCTTCAACCAAGGGACTATTACATCCATTTAAAGGTTTGAAAAAAAAAAGCTATAAAACTGATATAATAATAATCCCTTGTGTTCCCATTAGGGGAAAGTGTGATCAGTAATTGTGTCTAATTTTTCCCCTAATGTGTTGCCATGATACAAATGTCCTAATCTCCACCTTTTGTTTAACTTTCAATGCATAAGAAATTCTATGGAAAGAATTACAATTTAGTTTCTGCAATGATATTTTCTACACTCAGAGAAATGACCCACTCTTCCTGATTTCTATATCTTTTTTTTTTTATCACTTTTTGCTAGGCAAAATCATATAGGCACTCAGGAAAGAAAATCATAAAATAAAATAATACTATAAATCTTAAAGAATCTGTTCCTAATTTAGAAAATGGGGTATATCACAAACTGTAATTTATTTCTGTTCCTATTGTTAAGAAAGCTGCTCATAGTTCAGCATATTTCTAGGGCAGGATAGTTAAACGGACCTAAAGATAATATGACACAGGAGATTTCTGATACACCTGCACTGTGAATTCCCATGGGCAATTGCTTAGAAGCTATCTGAAATGACCTGTTTTCATAATAATTTCATTGTTTTTATGTTGGTCCGAATTTTGCATTGGAAACAGACTTCACGGCACTGTTAACACTGCTAATTCTTCTAAAGATTTGGCTGCTTAAAATTACTTGTTCATGCTATCTGTAAAACAAATAGTCCTCTTCAAGGTGATAAATTATTTATTAGTCTAATGAACAAATCAATCAGTAGAGCTGGATAACTGGAACACAGCTTTTGGCAAAGTAAGGTCTGCATGTTTACGTTTATCACAGAAATGCCTTGACTTTGATGCAGACCTTTCAGAAGTGTTTATTAATCATGATCTCATTACAGTTTTGGTAGACTAATAGCTTTTTATTTGTCAGAATTGTTTCTGATGATGTAGTGCTGTTGTCCTAGAAATACAGATCCATTTACACTATTTAACCTTCTATAAAATTGGTCAAAAATAGCTTATTTCTAACATTGTGCTTTATATTAAAACAAATCAAGATTAATAACTTAAGTCAGGGTGATTTCAGAGTTGGTGTCTGTGAAATGTCGTGGCTCTCAGGTACAAACTCGGAAGCAGCTCATGGGTCAGCTGCAGCACAGAGTGGTGACTCACAGCAGAATTGAATGTATTACTCTGGTATCAGGTCCAATACTTTTAGAACACGGCAGGGAGTCTCTAACTGCAGAAAGATAAATATTGAGTACCTTAAGCATATTTTAGTGTTTATTAGTGAGAGATTTGGTATTTAGACTAGAATGTACTCTGAAACTAACCTAAATGCACATGTTCTGAAGGGTGAAATGGCATGTACTGTAGCTCATCAAAATAATAAGAGTGAATTAGCTCCTGAACCATAGCTCTACAACTTATTCCCATCATATTTGGCAGGAACTTGTTAAAAGGGCATATAATGGCAGGAATGCATTCAGACCAATGTAAAAATTTAGCCACACAATTGCCATTAAATTACTGAGTGTTGTCTGATGAAAAACCTTTTAGCTTTTTCGGATCTTTGCAACCAATCAGTTCCATGTTCCTCTTTGCTTGTTTGGGTTTTTTTGTTGAAAAAAAATTACTGGAAAATGCCAGTTTGCATTGCTGTGGCAGAAGATGATCAGGAAAGGGAAATATATTTGGGGGAAATCTTCTAATGTCAAACTTTTAATCTGCTTTATAGCAAATATTCAGCAAAAAGCAGTTGTAGCATGAAAATAAATTATCAGATTGGTTAACTGTGAGACCATATATTAGACAAGTGAAACTAGTCATGTTAACAGGCACAACTTTTCTAGTGTTTGTATTTAGCAGCAAAATTACTTGGTTTAGCAAAATTGCCTTAGCAAATAAACTAAGATACACTTAGCTGTACATACAATTAATTGCAAACATTATTATTAGTGATTAGAAATTACAGCCTTCAGCATCAATTCATCTTGGTGGCACACATTATTGATGATGAAATGCTGTTGATATATACCTAGTTTTGACCTGTATTTAGATGAATATATGGAGCAATCTGTTTCCTTCATGACATCTTACTGCTGGTGTTGAAATCAAATTTAAGTTTTAAGTTGGAATCAGGACATCTAATGAGAGTTCATGGGCAAAGCTCTATCAAAATGAGAAATGTGGGCATAAAGCATTGATCAATGAACTGTTCCCACTTGAAAAACTAAATGCTTTAATCCTGAGGCAGAATATGCACTTTGTGTTGGTCTCATGCATATAAATAGCCACTTTTGAGTCCCAGTTTAATCTAAGTGAAAACATCTCCACGTAACTCTGAATGAGAAAGTTTCCCACTACTCCCTTCCCCACTTCAGTGTGATCAATGGGCAATTGACTTCAGCAGAAGAAGTGTCTGACCCACAAATTCAATTAAGCAAATTCTTGGTTGCTTGGTATCAGGCACAAGATACCATTTTTATATTATTTTTATTTTAACCCAGTGGTCTAAGTGAACATGTAAACACATTTCTGCAACAATTGAGCACTAAAGTAAAAGAGGACTAAATCCTTATGTCAATTCGTAATTTAGGAATAAGGTATGAGCAAAATTTCACTTCTCTCCTCTCCAAACTTTCACTCTCTCTTTTACCTGATACTTCTAGCTAAATGTATATCTTTGTCTGACTTCCAATAAATACTTCATTTTGGTGCAACTTCCCTCAGAATTACAAAGTATACAACACTTATCATCACTGCTGTGCTATAAGTGCTGGTAAGGTGACCAATGAGTTATGGGTTTTCTTGATTGATGTGCGAAGGTGCTTTAAAAAAAAAGAAACACATTCATGTGGACATATCGTGGAAGAGAAACAGCAGGGGAAAGTATTTGTGTGGGTTTGTTTTTTGAGGTTTTTTTACCCGGGAATCTGTGTTAACTTGCCTGACTCACAAAGAGAGTTTGTGGCAGATATGACACAGTAAACGCCTTTACTTGACTCTCTGTCATTTCATTTTTAAATTGCATGCTTTTGTGTCATTTGGTTTCTCAGCTACATGTAGTTTCCATTCACTCTAGCTGAAAATGGTTGAAGTGGTGACGCCTGCTGACACTCCAACACCATCAAAAATCAGGCTGACAGTGTAGAACTGCAGACTGCAGCATTAGCATTTTATTTTTGAATACCTGTGCACCACAGTCCATATTCACTTTAGGCAGTGACAGCCCCTTTGAAATCCTCACACAAGGCACCATACTGCACTTTAGTCTTTGATTATCTCATGTTGCAGTCACTTCATCCAATTAACACACCTCTTCTGTGTAGGCTATTCCAGGATCCTTGTGGGTCCCTTCCAACTCAGGATATTCTATGATTCTGTGGTTCTATGGGTACAAAAAAAGAGTAAATAAGAGGATACAGGAGGGGAAGGAAAAGAACCATCCATATTCTTGTGCCACCCAAATTCTGAGCTTCACAATTCTTGGTTCTAAATAATATAAATATAATAAATACTAGTTAATACTAGCAAATACTACATTTCCTGATATTTATTATATTTTTTTTCTTTCTGCTCTTTCAGTAAAACACTCTGATTTACATACTGCTGAGACTCTCAATCTGCTTATACAGCAGAACTGACTTTAATAAAACGGACTTTAAAGGATTTGCTTTCCCCCTCTCAGCCTCTACCATCTTTGCAGTATCATTGTGGGTTTTTTCCTGAGTAATGAATAGTTGTTTTTTCTCTGGTACTGATAACTCTCAGCAGTTCTCTCATGCTTAAACTTGATGCCTACAGAAACACATCCCTCTGTTCTCCTTCTCCTGAAGCATTTCGGAATATTACCTGGTCTGAAGTAGGAGAATAGCTACTGAAGTATAACTCAGAATAATGGATATGAAGTATTCCAAGTTACTAGTTAACTTGAATTTTTTAAAAGAACGTGTTACATTTCTCCATTAATATCAGAGTCTATTTTGGAGAAAGGCAAGTATATGGAATTCATTCCACAAATGGGGGACTTGAGACACTGACATCCCCTTTTCAAGACAGAACAGGAAGCACAGTTCCTCAGTTTCTCCATTCATACCTTAGTGTCCTGATCACAGAACTACACTGACAACTCAGTTCACTCCTGGATGTATAGCATCTTGAAGACTTAGAAAAGAAAAAATTATTATGTTCTCACTGAGAGCTTCATCTATGCAGTGCCTGAGCTGAAATTAAATATATTAGCAACAATTCAACCAATAGTGAAATGCAACCAGTATTGAAATGAAACATGATCTTCTTTAATCATACAACAAAAAAACATTCTGGAGTGCGGTTACGAGGATGGACATATGACTAGCTGACAGGGAAAGACGTGTTATTGTGCTACTGCTTTTTGGAGCTGGAATGGGAAAGGAAAGGACAGTGCAGAGGAAAACTGCTCTTTTATGTGGTTCTACTGCATTAGCTGGCTGCAATGTTGCTTAGAAATACTGAGACCATAGAAGTAGGTTCATGACACCAGTGAAAATGTGTATGAGGTGCTTGTAATTAAATCAGACATCTGTTAAGCAATGGTATTGAACTACACATAATCCAATATATGCACTGCCATAATTCTGCTTAAGTACTGTCCTGCTGAAAGTACTCAGCAATTAAGAAGCTACTAGCTTCAGACTGAAAAAAATCCCCATATTTTTTTGTAAGGTTGTTATTATTAAAGTTATAAACCAGAAGACATCAAATTACAAAAGTACATAAATATTTGTCAGCTCAAGTTTTAATACATAATGATTTAGATACAATACTCTATATTGCAATGGAATATCACAGATGCTCATCTATGCACATATTATTATAATCAATATTTTGTTAAAAATTGCACACTGCTAGAATAATCAGAATGAAGCATAATCTCTGCTGGTCCACGGGGTTGTTTCTGCCCAAGTGGAGATTTTGGCAATTCCATTTGTCCACCTTACTCACATCCTCATTTCAGCTCTGCCCTTTGATGATTAGCCGGTTTGGTATTGTCTGGAAATGTGTGAAGTGTAATGTATTGCATCATCTCATCATTAACTAAAAAAATATTACACAGAAGTGGCCTCGGTATCTACTGGAAAGAGCACCACTAAGTAGTCAGATGACAGTAGAATTTTCTATGGTTGATCATCACAGGTTGAGCACAGAGATACAGCAAATTTTCAACCCATCTTGTATCTCACAAACCTGACTCTAAATACATGTTGGAAGCTATGTTGAAAACATTTCTTAAGCAAGTTGTTAAAGCATACAGGCAGAGGGCCAACTCCAGTCCCAAATCCAAGGAGTGTGATAGAAATGTGAGAAAGTGCTGGGCACTGCAAACCCAAAAAAAATGGGAAAGGAGTTCATGTAACCCAACTTCAGGCTAAGCAAATAAGAATGAATGTGGAAAAATACAACACATTATGCATGATGAAAAGGAATATCAGGTATATATTAGGTATTAGGAAGAAATTCTTTGCTGCAAGGGTGGTGAGGCACTGACACATGTTGCCTAGAGGAGCTGTGAATGCCCCATCCCTGGAAGTATTCAAGGCCAGGTTGGATGGGACTCTGAGCAACCTGATGTAGCCAAAGGTAGCCCTGCCTGTGGCAGCATGGTTGGAATTATATGATCTTTAAGGTCTCTTCCAACCCTAACCGTTCTCTGATTCTGACTGCTTCTGGGTGGAAGATGTCAAAAGACGGAATAGCACAGATTTACCGGAGTCAATGTTAAAACCAAAGACTAAGAGTCTAAGAGCATATAAGGGTGAAAAATCTGCAAAACCAGTTGAGCAAAGAGTAAAAAGGACAGCTTGTTTGTTGAGAAAAATAAGAAAAAAGGGAATATTGAAAAGGTAAATAATTTGACTGGGCTGTCTGAGAGTGCTGTTAGGGAGAAGCAAGGATGGTTCTTCTGCAGGTGGGAAGGGGAACTGGAAGCTGAGACAATAGAACTGGCAGGGCTGTGCCCTCACTAACACAAGCAGTCCCACAGTAACTGAACGAGAATAGCAAAGCAGAACAGGAGATGGTAGTCAGTCAAGTGTCCAGAACACCAGATATGCCCATGGTGACAAAGGACATCTGAGGTCGAGTTGGAAAGTCAAGTCTATGGGTCAGGCTCAGAATGAACAGCGTACATGATCAGGCACAGATACATCAACAATGTAGCTTGGGTGAGAAGCCTTCAACGCTGCTACAAACAAAGGGAGGCCAGAGGCTTGTTTCATTCAAAACTCTGACATCCACATCTTTCTCAGGAATCTGGACCCAAGATTCCACAGTTGCATTAAATCAGAGTTGGCCTTGAGCACTGAAAGCCAAAACCCTGGGAAGAAGGGATGAAGGAAGAGGTTGCAGAACCCATTGATACACCTGAGGCCCTGATGAACCATTGAAGAGCCCTGCACCTTTTCAGTATGTTGGCAGTAGGGCCATAACCCTGTACTGACTGTACCCCAGGAGTGCAATTTGCTTCCCTGGCTGTGGGACCTACTGCCAAAATGGACAGGCCAGATGCCCTCGACACAAGGCAAACACTAGCCAGTGCTTTCCTCATCTACGTAGTCACCCATCTCGTACATTGAAAAAGAGCTACTTCAGAAGCAGTATGCCTTATATGTGTTTGAAAACACTTACAAAAAAAGTATTGCAAACTTCCCCACACCAAATAAAATATTTTTTCCTCATACAGTCCTCCTATCTTCCGAAAGTCTCATAGACATCCACAGACATCTTCCTCTAATACAAGGAACTTAGTATCTCCAATTTGCTGCAGGTGTGTGAGGATACCTGTTATCCAAGGACTTACTTTCAAGTACTGCTTTTTTAAAGTTTTGTACCTTTTTTTGTCTTTTTTTTTTTTTAATGTTTTATGTATAGAAAACAGGGTAATTTTATTCTTAGCTCACAGGAAGTGTATTATAATTTTAGTTTATTGACCTGAGAATGTCAGTGTTGGGAATGTCAATACTACAGATAAGCTGTGAGTCTTCGATAATATTTGCATTACAACTTAATCAGAAGAGATAATGATATTAGAAGAGCACAGAAAGTCTTTCTCTTCACATCAATCCAGTCTACCCAGCAGTTTTAGGTGTAAATACTGTTCTACAAGTAAGCTCCATAACACGTCCTTCACACCTGCCAGTCTACAAAAAAGGGACATCGGTAGCATGTGTTCTGAGGACATCAGTAACAGACTTCCTGAGGAGACTGCTTAATCTATACTTTGATTTACTTTTTCTCTTCCTTTAGGGTGAAGAAAAGCATAGTTGCTGAACTTGAATGTCCATATTCTCTGAAAATACAATTCCTACAACTAGCACAAATTTATATAGTCTCCCTAAGTGTAGTCTCCCTCCCAGATGACTGCCTCAAAATCAACATTCCCTAACAAAAATTAATTGTTGATGAGTCACACAAAGAACTAAGTGCAGTAATTTTTACAAAACTTCTTATTTATGGGATTTTGTGTATCACAAGCACCTTTCTTGAATTACAGGATCAATATAAATGCCAATATCTATGTAGGTTAGTATATATTTAGGTATATATCTTTGATACTGGGATTTCTTAAAAGTTAAAGATGTAAGGTGCATGGGTTTTACAAACCACTAGATAATGATGATGCTTCCAAACTCCACTATTACAAACTTTACCCCATCTGTTGCCTCTACTCATCTTACACCAAAAATATCTATAAACACAAAGTTTTGAGATTCAAAGTGTCCAAAGCAGCTCACCTGAAGAGAGGATAAGTATGGGCTATGTGCAGCCCTGCTGACATTAAAGTTTTTCCAGAGAACCCCAGAGAACCACGCAAAATTAGGTCTGTTTGCTGGGTTCCAAGTCAATAAGGTTTGTTGGAGCTACATAGTTACATCCATACCTCAAGCTGTCATTTGTTCACCTGGGCATACATAAGATTTATGTAAGATCACAAGCATGGTCCAGTTTGGAAGGGTTGGCCTCTCTTCACATAATTTTTTCAGGGATTAAGTATTTTATTCTATGCAAATGACAGGCCAGTCTCATTTAATATTACTCTTGCCCAGGTCCTGAGCTGCACAAATCGAATGGAAACTTAGAATCAAAATGGTTTTGGTTGGAAGGGACCTTAAAGATAGTTCCAAAGTCCCCCCCTCCCTGTAAGCAGGGACACCTTTCATTAGATCAGATTTCCCAGAGTCTCATCCAACCAGTCATTGACAGCCTCCAAAAACAGGGCATCCATCACTTCGCTGGGCAACCCGTGCCAGTGTCTCATAACCCTCGTAGTAAAAGAGCTCTTCCTTACACCTCATCACAGCCTAGGCTGCAGACGTGAATAAACAGTGCTGCAAAGAGCTCTGCTGAGAACCTTCCTTTGCTGACTGACACAGATAGAGAAAACAAAGAGTGCAGAAGGAAAAAAAGGAAGGTGAATGACACAAGATGATATAACAAGCCCTATTCATGTACCCAGCTCTTAATTGGTTAATTCTTAATCTTAATGAAGACACTGGAAAGGGTGGCATGAATCAAGACCATCTATGTCAGGACTATACACTTGGATGATGAAAGGTGATGAAAGTAGTGACTGAGAGCACCAGGCCTTTAAAATATATGACAAAGGGAAATTATAAGAGATCTTAATCTGCCATAAATTTACTCTTAATTACTTACAATTTTGAAGAATCATATTGCCTGATTTAAAGGTCTCTGGACTCAAGCCCTCATTTAGACTAAATATCAAAGTATTTGGGATATGGGAAAAATAAATTAAATGAAGTATGAATTTCTATTTATCTTTTAATTCAACCAGGAAGCACCATCCCTAGAGAAATTATGTCCTGCTAACAACCTGCTTCATTTTAACCTGCAATGCACAGAAAGCAAACAACATTACCCTTCATCAAAGTGTTGCACCAGTATTTGAAGAGCAGACAGCTGTGGTCTTGTAAGTCTCTGGATTTTTTTCATCTCAGTGTGCTTAAGTAAACAGAAGCAAACTGTTTGCTTTGTATAAGAAATAGAAGGATTGTAAAAATTCTGTAACTCTGCTTGGAATTAATCCAAATGAAAGAAATTAAGTTTCTGTCTTTAGCAAAACTGACATTCCTTGTTCTTTCACCCATCACCCTCCCTCATGAAATCTTAAAATGTCAGCTTGAGCTGCCCACCCTTACTCTTTGGAATTTTATTAAGTTAGTTATCAAAACTGCCTTCATTTATATCTGCTAGATAATTCCTACGAAGTAGGAGAGGAGCATACACAGTCTCCTGAGCTGCCATTCACAAGAAATGATGTGCATTTTATATAAGAAATGATGTTCCTTGCACTCCCACAGCTTGAAATACGGTCCTTTGAAATTTTTTTTTTTTATTACCAACATGTTGCTGCTTCTTTTCAAGCTTTTGTTCCCCATGGGAACACTATAGGTTTTGGATATTTTTTTTTTTTTTCTTTTTTTTTTTTTTGCTACAGGGAGTTAAAGTAGGACATCAAACAGAAGCAGCATGAATAGAAGAGTCATTCCTTTATCTTCTTTATTTTAAAATACAAAAAACAAAACTAAACCAAACAATGTTTCTTACAGTTTCAAGAATATATTATTAAAGTAAATAAATAAAAAAGATCATAAGATGAAATTCAGTTTTCAAAATTTCTTTAACTGTAATTCCATTGTGTTTGAAGGGAGCCTACTATGAGCCCCAATGATTTTTAAATAGCTCTGAAGGTGAAGTTAGTTGAATTCTCCTGTAAAATACGTAAGAAAATACTACTGATCTGTATAAACATTGCCACTTTTTTCCTTAATTATCCACTCATTTGACAAAGTTGATCTTGGAGGAGCCCTGACATGACACAATCACAGAGAGGAAATCTGGTCTGTACAAGCACATGTACATTAACACAATTGTCCTTTCAACATGCAAAAGTGTAGGAGGTTGTTAGTGTATAATACTTTACCTGTATCACCATAACACATGAGATAATAAAATGGAAAAGATAACATTTTCTCCCACACTAGATCTTTATTTGGTGTAAGACACGTGAGTGTGCAAAGAAACCAGAGGGGGATGATCGATTGATTGATTCAGTCTTCTCCCTTTTGAAGCTCAGAGTTTCAAGACAGGCTGCTGTGAGCTGTGCCTTACTTCTGAGCTGGTTTTGTGTTCTGTCATCAGCAGCACAGGAAGACTAAGACACCACACTGTACAAAGTACAAAAAACCCCCAAAACCCAGGAAATCATAAGTAATACTCACGAAAATACACTTCCCATCCTTTCAAGTTGTATTTAATTGTTTGTTTTAAAACATCTCTGAATGCTCTCAATTTCCCCTGTCTTTATTCATATCATCATTCATGTGCTCTGTGCAGCAAAGGTTATGCCAGATCTTTAATTTTTAAACTACTGCTAATCTTTAAATCGTCAGCCTTGAAAATTCATTTCAGGCAAGGGCTTTGCATAAATGATCTTAGTTTAGAAGGTTAAAATGGGTTGCCTAATTGTTGCATCCTCTTTTCCCACAGGATATTCAGCCACACACACTTAGCTGATGGAAAGGATTAGGTTTCATATTTTTTCATATTTTACACATATAAGAGGAGAAAAATTAAAAACAATGCTGAACATAGGAAATGCAAGTCTTCCTTCCAACTTTTATGCTTATGTGCTTCTAATCTTTCCAGTCAAAATATAGGGACTATAATTTGCCTTTTTTTCTTTTTTTTTTTTTTTTCTAAATGGCTGTTTAATATAACCTCAAGCATTTAGCTGAGTATCTGATAATCGCTATACTTGCCCCACAGCACTGGCATCTGTTCTCCAGAATTTTTGCACTGCTTTACATTCTGCAGTATATCTTGGCAGCTAAATAATTTCTTGAGAGTGAAACAAAGATAACATCCCCAGAACATTGAGACTACTTCAATGCCTGTGCAACTTTCTTGCTTAAAAGGAAGAAGGAGATGCCTGAAAGGAGGTATAGTATATTTGTTCCTTTGTCTGAACATTGCTACAGAACAAGAATTCTTCCTCAACTGACACGTAGCATAAACAGCAGCATCAAAACTATTTTTGTCATGATATTCTAAGCATGTTGTGCAGAATGAGTAGTAAACTTTTTCTCAGCCTGTTAAATAAGGCTGCTCACAAGGGACAGTACATTTGAGTCTGGGTTTCACATGCCTTGCAGAAAGGGTTGCCTGACTAAGAAAAGGGAAACTGTGATAATTGCATCATTTTTTGAGTTTATGCTCCAGAAGAAATTAAGGAAATACTTTTCTAAATATGTTCATGTCTACAGTGCAACCTGTTAGGGAATTTATTTCATTATTCTCAGATTGTTATCAACAGAGTGTTGTTAGATGCCCCTGGAGGGAAGCAGTGATGCTGCTGAGGAGGAGAGGGAAGGCAAATGACCCGCTGGGAGAGGACCTTCCATCTTTGAGAGGTATTGAGCTGGAAAAAAATCTCCTCTGGGACCTGGGAGCCTGGTACCCATAGAGAAGAACCTTGGCAAAGGGATCAGAGCTGCAGCTTGGAGGGGATGAAAAGAACTTTTTATTCTGGGGATAGATAGCACTGAGAAGTTTTGTTGTAATCTGGGAATTTTTGTGTATTAAGTCTGAAAGTAAGAACCTGAATTGGAAAAAGAAAGCATTAAGGAAAAAAGTGGCTTGCAAGTTTTCTTTTTCAAATTTTCTGCTCTCCCTCACTTACATGTTTTGATTTTTCTCAGTGTAAGGATTTAATTACTCCAGTTTATGTCCTAATGAAACCTTATTTGTTTACAACTCTTTGCAGTTCTTTCAGGAAGTTCTTCTAAGGAGAAAGGTCAGGAGGATAAATTACAAAGTCAATTATATCTTCTGAAATCTCTGTTCATCGGTTATTCTTAACTCATCTAGAACATATCTGAACATATTTTACCAATCTATATATGTATACATTCAAAGTACTTAATTTGCATGCATAGTCTCTAAAAGAACGTTCACAATTGGGCAAGTTCAGTATGAACACCTCCACAAGTCTTGTTCAGGAAAGAAGGTCTTAAAATTTTCTATTGGAAACATTTGCTTTCTCTATTTTAAATGTTCCCTTCTACACATTTGTTCACATTGCACATTTGCTCAGCACTCAGTGTGACAGGTTCCAAATTTGGAGTCTTACAGGCTAATTATATTCTGAAGTAACAATAAGTATTTTGTTGAAGTTAAATAAAAATGAGGTTTAATAAATACTCATATTATTTTATCAATACTATAATCTGTGTTGATGAAAAAAAAAGTCTTCTGCCATATTTGCAAATAAAAGGAAGTCATCATGAGGCTTCTCACCAGGTCCACACCTCTCACAAATGTTTCATACTTTTTCCAAAACGATAGGATAGGGCAGTGTCATAGTGATGCGAACAGAGAAATATCTTTTAATACTTCCAATCTTACTTACTATCAGACACATTCTATCTATATTAATAATGTTTTCCTTCCTTCATCACGTAAATTCTTTGAGCAGGACTAAGGATACTTCATGACAAAAAGGTATAAAACCATGAATGGAATGATCAAGAATTGCAAGTCCCTGTACTTAAGTGTATGAATATCTAGTCAAGGTTACACTGGTATTTGTTGGATATGAGTTAGATTGCCCATAAAAGTCACTGTGAAAAGGCTGTGGATGTAAGGTAGTTCATTCTTTTTTTCAAATAAGCATGGACATAATAATTTCCTTAAAGCTGTTCTAGTTTGACCACTTAGGTATTATTCACAGAACAATAGAAATGTCTGCAAAAGGTCAGGAAATCAGCCAGACTCCCCACAAATCTAAAAATATCTACAGGAAGCTGCCCAGTTTGTATGAGCAAAATGTTGCAGGCTCACAGTTTCAATGAAATCATCCTGAGTTTGGTATCAGCTTCTGCTCCAAACTGTCCAACAATATTATTTAGCAAAATTTTCACTAATTTGAAATATCCAACCCAAATTAGCAAGGAGACAAACAAAGGAAAATCTTTGTCACTTTTTTTCCCTGAAGGCATCCTGTTATGTGATATAAAATTTAGAGGTTAATTTTGTCTCAATATTTTGGAAGAAGGTGCAAGTCTAAAAATATCTGATTTAAAATTATTTTGTCAGGTGAAGAACATGGCAACAACTGTCCTTTTCTCAAGAACACGAGAAAAAGTTAGGTCAGATCAAGGAAAAGGGTGAGGGAACGAAAAAAACACGCTGTAAGTAAGAGCAGATTAAAAGAAAAAATGTCAGCTGTAACTATTCTCTTGCTTTGGACAGCTTTACACAAAGCTAATTCCTTTATTTATTCAAGGACATGAGCTTATTCCAAGCAATTGAATTGTGCAGTGTGTAGTCCAAATATTTTAACTATCTCAGGTCTTCTTTTCTATCTCTAAAGGATTCTAGAAATTCCCTTTCTGCTCTGATGATTTCCAGGAGGAGGAGAATCTTTTGCTCCTTATTTAGCTGGTATCTTACCTTCTCTCTGTTCCTGACCTTTCTGTGTGCAGTGATTTATGGAAAAGAGAGAGAGTAAGAAAAGAATGCCAAGCACTACTCAAACACCAGACACAAACTTCAGCTGACCTTTCCTGTAACTGGGTAATGTGAGGATGGCGCCTTTCTTTCAGTTCACATACAGGAAAATTGGTAAAATCTAATTTTTTAATAATCTATCATCTCCACCATGAAAAACCAAAAGTTTGGATAGCATTTTAAAACAGTGCAAATAGCATGTGTCTCTGCAGGTGACAGGATCTCACAGCTACAGAAAATGTGGTTAGATAATGTGACATAACTTCCTTACTTTGTCAAATGAAAAAGGCTAACATATGCTCCACTGTCTCAGACCAGCATACCACCTGAAATTAAAAGCATCATTACCTATCTTTCCCAGCTATAATATTCCTATCTGTTGAGGTCTTACCTTTGTATGAGGAAGCTGAAGTCATCAGCATCCATTAATACAGTGGATGATACGAAATTTATCTCCACCAAAACTTTGTATGAGGATTAGGAGGATGGAAAACAAAGGAGGTGTTGTAGTGTGTGTCTACTACTGATTTTCCAGACAGGATGTAAGCACTGATAAGATATATTTTAGGCAACTGGAAACCAAGTGCATTTTCTGCTGAGATCTAAACAAATGAAAATGCACCCTCTTTTCCTACACGCTCGCTTTAAAATGACTTGGTCTCATTTTGAGTGGAGTGGTTGTAGTTGCTGCAATATGCAAAGGACTAGATGATCACTGTAGGTCCTTTTCAATTGAAATAATCTATTCTATTTTAACTTTTCTGTTGATATTTGCATGAAAACATTTTGCCTGGAGTAGATTATTCCTTAGCCCTTCCTTCCAATACAGTGTCCCTCTGACTGTGTTTCCCTGAGTTCTTTTAGTGGGGCATATGACCACACTGCAGAGTAGGGCGTAGTCACCATAAACGTATTATCAGAGCAATTCATGCTCATGCCTTTCCTCACTTTCACCTTCCCAGCAGTAAAGATGGGCTTCATTGCTCCAAGTGTATATTGTTCCCATTTTTGCTCTCCTAAACACAGACATTCTAAGAAAAAAACTTTGGAAATATGCAATTTCCCAGCAAGTAACAAAGGAGAAGCAAGGAAGAGAGCAGAGAAATGGAATGAAGACATTGAAAGTTCTCAGAAAAACTTGACTTTAATGATTTGTGTTCACTGTAATAGGGAAGGGAAATAGCTGTGGAAACAGATGGACTGCTTTTGCTCTGTATTCCACTGTTGCAAAGTAGGAGCAATGTGGGTGGTCACAAGTTTGCAGAAGGGAGTTCACAGTGGTTACAGAATTTATCATTATCTACCAAGATGTAATAGGTCTTGGTAGAAAAACCAATCTTTTTCATATCATTGACTCTGATAAGAACTGTAGGGTATTTTTTCATTTTCAATTCTCAGGTACATCAAGAAATGTGCCTACCGCATGTATTAGGTCATTACTCTGTTTATTTTATATCAAGGAAACAACAGAACAGGCAGAATAATCTGCTCAGATCCATTTCTCTTGATTTGCATACCTTGACCAATGCGTCTGTTTGGATCCACATTCAGTTAGCCAGTGTTATCAAACTGAATATTACTATTAGGTGTTCAAACTTTCATAAATTTCATGCTGCAAATATACAGTTTGACACTCATCATTCCTATTTCTTATTCTACTATTAAAGATTTAATTCTGCAACAAAACATTAAAAATAAGCCACATATCACTCACTGAAATGAAAGGCTGTTGTTGTCGATAGCTCGGTCAGTTCAAGACCCCGAACCCTCAACCTGGGACTCGGTCCTCCAAGCGCCCGGGACTCCCTCACGGAGTGACCCGAGAAGCGCGTGCGGGTATCTCACACCAAGGTGAGGCCGATCCGGAGAGTATCCAGGGGGAGCAGCGGCGGAAGAAGCAAAGAGAGGCGAGAGGGGGTTTCCTCCAAGATCTCCTTTACTGGGGAAAGGAGCGGGGATCCGGGCGGGAGAGCAACGGAGGAAGAAATCCCCTGAACTGAGGGCGCGCAGGCCCTTATAAGGGAAGGGGAAACTGGGAGGAACTGGGGAAAACAGCCAATGGGATACCCGGACAGGGGAGGGGATAAACCTGAGGGTCCAATCAAAATTTTAAATGGGAGGGTACAATAACATGGAACCAATGAGCAACTGAATACAACAGAACTTTCTAGATATCCATTGCTTAGGCAATGAGCCTCTTATTAAACATGAAGCAACTGAACCAATAGGCGACTTGGGAACCTGGACGGTTCTGGAAAGGTGGGTAGGTCCCTGCCCCAGGGTACGCCTCCCTACTCTGAGTTCTCCTCGCCCGGGCCCACCTCCGGGGTGGAGCTGTCGTCCTCAAAGGAGGAGTCTGAGTAAGTGACGGGCGCTAATTCCAGGGGCGGGACTCCCACAAATGGCATTATACTACACAATGCAACAAATAATAAACTTTATCCTGGAAAGAAAACCTGGCAATATTTTTGCAAGCCATTTGTGACCTAAAAGAGAAACACAAATGTGAAAATCTGTTTTTAATCAATAGCCGTACTTATGATAAACATCAGCTTTGTATCTGAATTTGCTGAGAGCTATCACAGAGCTATTTCCTTGCCTCACAAAAAAGTTTGATGAATTTGTTCTGATGGAAAATTGTTAGCTCAATACCGTAAACAAACATTGGTTCTTTATTTTCCAGATGCCATAGAAAGTTCTACACAATTCTTATAAATTTATAAAGTATACTTAAAAATTCCAGCAGATTTTGGAAAGCATTAGACATTCAAAGAGAACACCCAATTTTAAATTTATAAATCAGACAGACTATGACTCTGAAACTGCTTGACATTTCTTAGTCACCCCAACTCCTCTCTGGGGGACGTGCAAGGTCTCCTGGCTCTGTCATGGGTCTGAGACTCTTTCCTGAAGTATACAGCCTCACACGTTCCCAGATGTATCAGGATTTAAGGCTGGGAACCTGAACCTACTTTCTGGTCTGACACTGTGTTGCATAAAAATATCATCTCTACTTTTCTTTTTTTTTTCCCCCCAGTATTTTTCCTGTTTAACCTGTCAGCTTTTAAGGCGGAGACAATGAATCAGCTCAGAAAGCATGAAGGAGTAGGAAATTCTTTCCTAAAGTTATCATATTATCTTTTTGGCCACCTGGCCTAAAATTCAGACAGAACAGTATTTTAAAGCTAACCCCACTGCTACTTCAAGGTAATGTAAGACTGTTTTTGACTTTTGGGAGGAGATGAAGAGTAAATTCATCATAGTCAAAACTCTAAAGACAGCCTTACTCTGACCTTGAGTACACATTTCATTAGCCAAGAATTATTTTCAGTTCAGATGCCTTTTCATATCAAAGTAGCAGTTGATAATGCTTCTTACTTTCTTCTTTTCCCTGGGAAAAAAAAAAAAATTAAACTTGTTATTTCTTGCTAACTGCGACTTTGGGGAATCACTTTATAGATGGACACAGATTAAAAGTAAACTTTTAGTTTCATATGGGAAGAAAAAGGACTTAAACTCCTCCAAATTCTTGCTTTGATAAATTGTAGCTTTGCCACGAAAAACATGAAACTATGATTGTTTAATTACACATGTTACATGGTGTTACTGCTGCTTCAGTTTGGCTGAAAAGTCTTCAGTAGTATTCATATTGATTTCCCCACTGTACAGCAAGGAGAATAGCTCTATAATTATGTTATTTCTTAGTTGGATTTGGGATTTGGGGAGGGGGTTAATTTCTTCTAAATTCAAATTAAGGCAGAATTATATTTCCTTCCTCTGTGCCTAGATGAGTAAAATGTTATATTTAAATTTTTATGTAGGAGTCCAAGCTGATATCTGTTGTGGTGTAGAAAATAGAAATTAAAGAATGTAAAAAAAAAAATAGTTTTAATAATTTTGACGGCTTTTAATAAGCCCTCATTCAAATGTTATAATCAGAACCATATAGGATACATGGCAATCTATGAATGTTCCTTATTTTCCAAGAAACATAGTCCCTCATATTTTCTGTCTTTTGTCATGAAGACTAAAAGTGAGCATGCAGGAACATAATTATCATGTCAATTCCTTATGAATTACATATATAAATATATATACATATACACACGTCTATAGCTTAATGCAGACCTAAAAATACCTGACTGCTTTTCTACTGAATACATTTAAAAAAAAAAAAAGACAGAATTAAAATTGGCACTAAAAGTGTATGGTGATAAAAAGATGTATTGATTCAATACTGTTGTAACTGCACACACAACTTACTGGAAAAGAAAAATTCAAAACACTGATGAAGTATATAATGAAATATGAAAGAAATATTGGAGTGTGGTATGCTTTTAAGGTACTTAGCAAAGTCAGATAGATTATTCAGGGCTCAGGTAAACATATTAACTACCTTAACAAATGGTTTCTTTAATTTTGATGACTGAGCATGAACAAGATAAATGTAACTAGCTAACTGCCAAGAGAGAAATATGGAGTGAGGGATCTGCTTGTTTGCTTCTTATATATTCAAATAGTATTGCTAGTATTTGTGAAAAAAGCAGTGCTGAGCTATTACATTTTTTACCACTTAAAACCACAGAGAAGCATGGGGGTATGAACCCGATTGCAAATTTTAATTTTGCACCATGAAAATTAAGAAGAAGGAAAGAAAGGTATAGGCTAAAGAATAAATCCTTGGCAAGATTAATCAACACTTCTGTACTTTGCTGTACTTTGATTTGAGTATACATGACTTTCTTTTATTTTTAGAACACTAGAGGAGGCTCAGGAGTCAGGATTGTTTCCTTTTTTAACAGAATGAACAAATTAGAAAAGCAACAACTGGATGGTGTACTTAAGAATGTACTCATCGTTCCTTGATGCAACTTTAGGGCCTTCAGCTGAACTACATCAAGGTTAATTCTGATCTTAGAGAACTATGCTTCTATACCTCGAAAAATACTCTGTAATAATTTTCATTCCCATGAAAAGTGCACTCCTCGGCTTTTTCTTTTTCTGGCCCAGAAGTCCTAGGAGGTGTTTGACATTGGTTTAGGTTTGTTTTTTTTTTTTTTTTTTTTTTTTNTTAACACTTTTGGCTATGGCTCTGTATTTTAGATAATTTTATCACCTTACTTCCTTGCTATGGCTGCTGCTTGTAATTTTTTTTTGTAGTAAAACATCATTTAAGACTAGACTAATATACAGTCTTCTTTTTTTCTTCTAATTTTTTAATTTCTTAGTATTCTGTTTATAGTGTATATGGTAAAGCCTTATTAAAAAGAAATCACACAGGGTATTTGAAAAAAAATATTCTATACAGGCACTAGCTTCTAGATGGTCAGCATTCTGAAAGAGCTTAGCAGAGCTTAATGTCATAAAGATTTAATGCTATCTAGGGATCTAGGTGTTAAAGCGATGCATTCTGCTCAAGAGAATCATGATATATTTTCTATTAACTGTTAATATAGAGCAGATCAATTTTTGCAATAGAATTAAAGTAAATTTACATCCTTGTCACTATGAGCACAATTCCCACCACCACTGTTTTCCACAAAATATAAAATTTGTCTTAAGCATTTCTACAGAATCATAGCAAAACATAGGTTGGAAGGGATCTCCAGAGACCGCCCAGCCTCTTTTCACCCAAAGTTGATGTGAAAACACTCTGATCAGGTTGCTCAGGGTAGTGTCCAGCTGAGTTTAAGCATCTCCAAGAAATCCTACAGATTCTTGGGGCACCTGGTCTACACTGATTGACCAGATGAAAATGTTTCTCTTGTACCTAGTAAGAATTTCCCCATGTTCCAGCTTGTGTCCATTGCCTCTCCTGCTTCCACTGTGCACTTCTGAGAACAGCCTGGCTTCATCTTTCTATATTGTCCCAGTGGTAGCTCAATGTTTTATATTGAAAATCCCCAAGCTTCAGTACGTCATATTTGATCTCACAAGAGTTGAGTGGGGCACAAAATCCACTGCTGGAACTGTTGGCTGTCCCATTGCTAATCCAGCCAACTATGTGGATGGCCTTCATTGCTGCAAGGGTACACTGCTGACTCCTCCAGTTCAACTGGTTTTCCATGTAGAAACCTGGGTCCTGCATTCTGTGAAGGTGAATTCTAGCCAGACAACACCAAGATTGTAGTCCTGCATGAGTTTAGTCCATCCCAGGTGCAGAAGTCTATGTTTACCAAAGCTGAACTTCATTCAGTTCTTGTCATCCCTTTTCTCTATTTGTGTGGTCCCTTGAACAGTAGCCCCACCCTCCAGCCTTTCTTCATGCCACTGTTGTCCAGAAAGTCATGGGAAGTGCACTCTACAAGCACAGTTTATTACAGAGGATTTACACCAGGACATGAGGTGAGGCTGATAAGCATGCAGTTTTGAAGATCCTCCTTCTTCTCCATCTTCAAGATGGTGGTAAATAGTTTCCCTTTTCCAAATTATCAGCAGCCTAACAAAGACTCCCCCAGCACCCTTGTGTGCATTCTGTCTTTCCCCTTGACCTTCTGTTTGTCCATATAGCTTAACTGCATCTTCACTTGATCTTACCTCTATTGTTGGTAATGTTTTCTCCCACAGACCCTGTTAACAGACCTGAGGATCTAGGAGGCACATGGGCAAACCTAACCAGTGAAGAAAATCAGGTATACCAATACTGGGTTCCTTGGCTCTCTCCATATCATTTGTCACTATCTTTCCATCTCCACTGAGAAGTAGTCCCAAATTTCTTTCACCTTCCTTTGGCGCCAGTGTGCTTACAGAAGCCTTTCTGGCTGTCCTTCACATCCCTCACAAGTTCCAGTTCCAGTAGAGCTTTGGCTTTCCTAGCTCTATCTCTACATGCTTGGGCAATGCTTCTGTATTGCTACCCTATCCCTGCTTCCAGCTTCTGTGTTCTTCCTTTATGTAGTTAAGCTTAATCAGGAGTTCCTTGCTGATCCACATTGGCCTTCTGCCACACTTGCTATGATAGTCCTTGAAATATAAGCTCTCACATTGGACCAGATTCTCTGCAATTCTTTGAAATTTTAGCTCTTGATAGTAGTTCTTTTTTTTTTTTTT
>VZTH01006159.1:326596-344162 GCA_013397815.1 Aleadryas rufinucha
TTTTTTTTTTTTTTTAATTTAAATTTCAGCTAATTTAATTTAGCTACAGAGTTAGCTACAGGAAAATCAATAGTTACGCAGCTGTGAAGCAGGAGTAAAACTGGAACAAATCATCTTAGCACCATTTCTTATAATTGCCTGACACTTTTCATGGCCTCCTGCTTAGCAAAACAGAACTTTGCCAAATCCCCAATGTTTCAACTTCTGGTGAAAGTTTTGGGTATACTTCACTTGGCTGTTTCTAAGAATAAGGTTAAGGAAAGAACCCAAACCCCAAAATCAAAAACCAACAACAAAGACCCAACTTTTCCTAACAAGGAAATAAATCCATGCAAACTTCCCTATTAAAAGCTTAGCATCACTGTGGTTGTTTATATGATTGGCTTATCAGATGTCAGTTTCACTGCTTTCTCCAAAATCCATTCAGATACTGTGAAGAGTGACAAAAAACAATTGCCAGTGAGTGAGTGGCATTGACTGTAACTCATAATTCAGGCTGTTCCTTCCATTGTTAATACCTTGCAAAAGCTAAGCAGCCGAGACAAGGAAAAGCTGGAGGGAGGTGTATTTCCAAATGAGGATACTAGAATCTAGCATGTTACACAGAAGTGAGGCATAGCTACCCAGTATCACCTTCTGCAAAGCAAGGGCCTGTGAAACATAGTTCCCTCTGGCTAATTGCCCTGCAGGTGAGATATGAGCTACCAAATCTAGCAATGATGCATCAGGATCCTGTTTCTCACAGCTTCTGCTTGCCAGCTGAACTGGTCACTCTGCAGTGCCTGGTGGATCTCAGGAGAAGTACTTGTTTTCCCTTTTATGAAGTTGAAGATCTGGTTAGAATCCCTGTTTTCAAATATAAACATTTCATAGAAGTGGAAAGAGCCTTATCTTTATTTAAAAAACCCGGCCAAACAAAACCAAAAAAAAAAACCCATAAATAAAAATCAGCAGTGCTGATATTTTTATAATCTTAAATTATATACATGTCAAATTATTTAATCTTTTAAACAACCAAAGTCACCCCAATGTTTCATGATATAATACTTCTTGAATGTGGTAAAATTTGCTTGACTTCTTAAAGTTGACAGCCAGGAGGATTGGCAACATCCTGCTAAAAAAACCCCAAAAAGACTCAGCTAGGTACTGGGCCTTTAAGAGAATGAATAGTTGGATATAACATTAATATTAAAATACCTGAGGTATTGCATTGCAGCGTGCTTGAACCGTGGTTCAGCATAAACACACACAGATGCCTAACTAGAACACAACACGGCTTATTAGCAGCATCAGTGAGATATTGTTAGACTACTTCCCCACACAGGTGGAGGGTGTAATTTTGAAGGCTACCGAACACTGTGAATCTCCCAATGTATCACAATTACAGAAACACCTGTGTTAAATAACTTTGCCCTGATTCCCTATGAAAATGCATAGTGTTCAATAGTCCTTAGAATTAAATGCCTTGCCAACAAGCCACAGGTGTACACCACAGGAGCACATGATAATGTAATTGTGAAGGATGTGATGACAGCTCTCCATCCATAATACCACCTTCCCAAGATGCACTCATGCATCTATTTTATATTTAGGTATTTTCTAACTGTAGCTTCTGAGTCATCTAAGCAGGCAGCATCAATTCCAAAAGTAGCGTAACTAGGAAAGAAAGAAACAAAACAAAAAACCCAACCCTCCCCCCCCACCCCCTGTAATTCAGATTTAAAACAGATTGAATGCAGTCCAGAAAGGGACAAAATGCATCCACCACCCATTCACCCCCAAAAGACCCCCACAAAAAATACATGCTAATACTTTAAATAGATAGGATGACTTTGATCCTAAAAAAATTGAGGGCCTGCCAAAAGCTTTCCTTACAGAAATCGTTACTACAGAAACTACTGACAAGATAAATACTTCAAATCTGTTGAAATCTTTATAGAAATTTTATTAATCCTTTAAGATCTACAGGTTAGTTTAAAAATTCTATGGCCATTGTGCATTTCTCTTGCACAAAAAAATTGACTGATTTTTAAATAAGTGTATTTGGATTCTGCAGACACTGACTGATGTCAGCCCTCTTCTATGAAATAGAATTTGTGCAAGGACTAACTACCACTGAAAAATTTGTGAGGCACTACATGATGTGAAAATTCCAGAAACATTTGGACATTTTGATCAGACATCTGTGAGAATTCTGAAGAAAATAACCAAGCGCAGCAAGTGGAGAACCTTCTTCCAAATTATTTCACAATTACAAAAAAAGAAAAATATATTATATATGAAAGTTTTTGATCAGTAAACATCTCAGAAACTTACAGTATCCTAAAAGATTCTATAAAAGGATAAAATTATCAGTGGTAATTTGCAAAGCACTGATCTATCCATATTCCCAAATGAGTATGGCCCTTTGTTTTATTGTTTTTTGTGGAGAACGTGGCCTAAAGGTTCAGTCAGGAAGACTTAATTTTCTCATGGTTACAATTAAGAGATCCTGCACTGCCAAAGTGGATGACTGGACGAAAGCAATCTCTGTAACTGTATATGACTGGGGAATAGATGTGAACTTGGCTAGCTTTAATAAGACGAAGAGCAAAGTAAGATGGACTAAGTCTCTTCTTGCTCCTCTCTGCTTTTGGTGTCACTTTCGATTTGAATCTTTTCCACAAGCTTAGCCAGTTCATGGCTACACTTACCTGTACAGAAATTTGTATAGCAGCTAAACTGTACAAAATGTGTTTATTAGCTCATGTGTTTTTACTTTGTTTTAATTACAGAAATTGAGAGTAGCCTCACACCAAGTAGCTACAAATTTGTGACGAGTTCAGTCCAAGATCCAAAACTTTGCCTTTAGTTGCCTCCCTTGGGTCCTCCTATTTTCAGTAAGGATGACATTCACTCACCTTTTACCCACAGCCTAATTATTAAAATGTTGAGTAGAAATTATGTGGGCTTAAGAATGAGCAAATCTGTCAACCCCCAATCTGCAAATATGCTAAAAGAATGAATCATAGAATCACAGAAGAAACTTTTTCCATCTACAATAGCCACTGTATGTCAGATTTGTGTCATTTAATTACCATAAATATGAGTCAGTAACTTCATCCATTAACTTGTATCTAATTGTCCACTGAATTCTGGTGCAAATTCTTTCCTCAAAGTGCTGAATACTGAGTAAGGGTGAAATTTTCCCTCACACTACTGCCCCGTAAATGCCTCCCCTTCTGCTTTTCTCTCTCATACATAAAGAACAGTTAGAGACTCAGTCCTTTTTAACTGCCCTCTCTCTCTCTGTTGTGGGAGGTGTGTGTGTCTTCTTAACAAGAGAATCCAGAGTGAGCTTTAGAAAGAAGCATCTATTACGCCACAGTCTTTAAGGTACTATGATTTTAATAGCTATCAACATGATCAATGATTGACACCAATGCTCAACCGTGGAAGACTTCAGGGGATTAAACTATGAGACTGAAGCTGAAAATCCACGGTCTCTGGTAAAACTACAATAAAAGTCACTCTCTTTGATAGGTACAGTGGGGGAAGATAATACACACTGACCAATGGACTGTGCAACTGCCTCCTGATTTCTGTGGGTTTGTTCAGAAAATTCAAAACACACAAAATATATTTTCCCTTATATTCAGCTCCACAGATGGTTGATTCATCATCTCTCCCCTGGATAAACAAAAATTAATTGATGCCTGTGGACAGAGAGCGGTGTAAATGGAGTTAAATCCAGCTGGAGGCTGGTCATGAGTGGGGTTCCCCAGGACTCAGGATTCAAGACTCAGTACTGGGGGCAGTCCTGTTTTATAACTTTACTAATGATCTGGATGAGGGGATTGAGTACATCTCCAGCAACAGACAACACCAACTTGGGTGGGAGTGTTATTCTGCTGGAGAGTGGGAAAGCTACAGGGGACTCTGGGCAGGCTGGGTCCCTGGGCTGAGGCCAGTGGGATGAGATTCAATAAGGGCCGGTACCTGAGTCCTGCACTTGAGTCACAACAACCCCACAACAACCCTACTGGCTGGGGGAAGAGTGGCTGGAAAGCTGCCCATTGGAAAAGGAGGTGTTGGCTGGGGCATTGGTCAAAAGGCAGCTGAACATGAGTCAACTGTGTCCTGGTTGCCAAGAAGGCCAACAGCATCCTGGCCTGTATCAGCAATAGTGTGGTCAGCAGGAGATGGGAAGGGATTTTACCCTTGTGGTCAGCACTGGTGAGGCCACACCTTGAATCCTGTGTCCAGTTTTGAGTCCCTCACTACAAGAAGGACATTGAGATGCTGGAGCATGTCCAGAGAAGGGCAATGGAGCTGGTGAAGTGTCTGGAGAACAAGTTATATTTGGAGCGGCTGAGGGAGTTTGAGTTGTTTAGCCTGGAGAAAAGGAGGCTCGGGGAGGACCTTACCATTCTCTACAACTGTGTGAAAGGAAACTGTAGCAAGGTGAAGGTTGTTCTCTTCTCCCAGGTAACACGTGATAGAAAGAGAGAAAAAGGCCTCAAGATTATCCAGGGGAGGTTTAGATCTTATATTAGGAAACATTTCTTCACAGAAAGATTGTCAAGTATTGGAACAGGCTGACAAAGGGGAGTAGTGGAGTCACCATCCCTGGAGGTAATTGAAAGATATGTAGATGTGGCTTTTAGGAACACGGTTTACTGGTGGACTTGTCAGTGCTGGGTTAATGGTTGGACTAGATGATCTTAAAGGGTTTTTTTCAAACTAAACGAGTCTATGATTCTCCGATTCCCTTCTCTTTGCTTTTGCACTGTTGGTATTTTCATGTAATACACTATATTTCTCAGCCCAGCTTCTCTTCCTGCTCACTCTTGTAGTCAAACCCTAATCCTGCTCTTTTGAACATCACAGTCTAAGGTAATTCAGATTATGATTTTTTTCAAGTCTTAGAAGAGGATAAGACAGATCATGAAGAAACAAACCTTTGCTGACAAGTAAATAGCTTTGACAACCTAATTGCTAAGTATGACAAAAATCAAAAGACGTGGAAATTTATTTAACTAAGCAATATTTCATTATTTGTTTGCATGCTTCTGATCAGTGCTTTCATATGGTTATAGAATAATAGACCAAAGTTTCTGTCCTGGATTACATTAAAAACAAGGCCCAGCTAGAGACACAAAAAGTCCCGCACTTAGATATATCTGTCTTGTAGTCCCACATTCTTGAAAGTCCATGGTCATAAAGGAGACAGCTAAGCATATACCTAAGTCCTTAGAGGATCAGGGAATCTAAATAAAAATCAATGGCCCTTTGAAGTGAGTGCACTGACATCAACTTCTACCCATATTTTCTAAAACATGGCATTAAGATATTCTCAAAGAGTGGTAAAGATTTTTAGAGGAATAATACACACCATACTCTAAAACTACCTATCTTGAAAAAAACCGTCCACTGTTTTGGGGTCTAGTTAAAATACATTGAAGAATATAACATATAATCAAGAATACAGATGATATATAATTAAATGTTCACTTTAAACATACATAAAAAATACATGCTGCTTAAATAATTGAGGTGGTTTAATTTGAGATGTATAGAAGATAACAGAATATAACACTTCACTGGTGATAAGGTAAGCCAGTCTTTAAGCAAATTGATTTATTCAAACAAAGCTGATTTCTTAGTTTTCATAATTTTAAGTTCCATCCATCTATCCATCTATCCATCAATCCATCCATCCATTCATCCATCCCTTCACCCACCCACCTTTTGTCCCACTTGCTGCGGCAGAACAGTGGGCACAAGAGCACTCTTGAAATATAAAGGCATTTCCCTTTTTTCAAGCAGATTAAAACTAAACAGAAATATGGGGTCTCACCCACAAAGGTTTTAAAATGTTTTTTGAAAATTTTTCCATTTCACATCACTATGAAAGAATAATTAATTTAAAGAGTCTTGTGTGTTGCCTCCTTCTTTAAAGTCATTTTTTGTCTGCATTCTTTCTCCATTTAAACAAATTATATTTGGTTACAAAAAGTTTACTGATCATAGTATTCATGGATGCTCAAAGGCTTCTGCATATGAGTAAGTAGAGTAGATACGCATGAGCCCTGTTTAAGATAATTTCTAGGTTAGGTCTGATAAAAGCCTGAAAATTGGTACCTCAGTGGATGCACTTACAGAGACCAAAGGACAACAGCTGTGCAGCTAGACCTGTAATCATGGTAGCAGTTAAAAATGAATTAATTCTCTCTACATTCTTGAAATTCATTTCATGTCCGGGGACAACAGTGTTAAATGAGTTTCATAAGATGGTTACATATTGTACTGTTGAATCATTTTAGGAAGACACTTATCTTAAAGTAGACGGATAGTTTTGGTAATTTCTTCTGCGTATAGAAAGATAAAAGTAACTCGGATTGCACTCTGTCGTTCATACAATACTATATCAACTGCTTTGATATTTTCTGAAATATTAGCTGCATAAAATTAAAGATTGTTGTTTTCACATTTCCATTAATCTGAGGCTACATGCAGCTGTTTCTTGGAGGAAGAAAACATAAGCACCACACTGGTACACAGGCTCTAAATACCTTTATATTGGCAGCATGACCAATTTCTATCACTAATACCCAAAGCAGGGCTTATCATGATCTTCCTTCTTATCTGCTTTCCAAAGAAGTTTATGAATGCTGATATAAAAAAGAAAGCTGCATAAGTACAAGAATACACACACACTCTGGAGAATGTTAAACAAAAGATAAACATGTTAGCTGTTACGTTCTGGATATCTGTGCCCAGTTTCTGTTAGTGCAAATCAGTTGGATGGTTTCCTTTTAGTCTTAGTTGCAGCAATCACAAAATATTGAGGCTATTGGCCGATTCCCTTTAACAAGAACATCTTGTGAAGATCAGGATGGAGATACGCATGCAGAACTGTGCAAAAAACTTTTGAACATTGTCATTTCTGCAATTTCATGAACACTAACCCAGTGTAAAAATATCTTAAAATATCAAATCTCAGAGAAGAAAAAAAAATTCTTGCTGCTGCACCTACAGGCAGGTCTACATTCCTGTTCTCATAACAAACTGCGAACTAGACAAGAATGATGATTCTTCTGTAGGAAATTCTCTGCACTTTAACTTAAAATGATAATGTAGGGGGAAAACGTAAGTCTTCTCCACTTGTGAATGTGTCTTAACACTAAACTATTTTCTGTTTATAGAACCTATCAGAGAATGGCTGTCAGTGAAGTAGGAAGGCTAGATGTCTAATTGAGACCCATCCAATTTCCCATCATACACAACATACCTTGTGTCATCTCGTTCAAATCCCCAAGATTATATATGAATCTATATCTAAAGTGGGAGCCCAGATATGCAGTTTCCCACCCCCCTGCTTCTGTATCACTGTACTTTGGTTTTAAAAATGAAAAGGAAAGCCTGTTCATCAAGACTGAAAGGGAACAGCAACGTGCTCTGACAGCTTCCCACTATCGATCCTTTAGGAATCAAGGTTCTTGCATGGGCCATGGTACACATCTGGTACTCAGCATAAACTTAATTTTTCTGTAGCTAGGCAACGATGTGCAGATGGCAATACTTGCTGAAGACAGAATAATCAATGACTGTGAAGTGTTCCAGCACCACAACAGCACAGTATTTGAGCAATTGGACTCACTGTGATACACTTCTGTTTGCTAATGGTGCATCCAAATTTAGGTAAACTAGCTCAGTGTGCAGCCCAGTTGCCAGTTTTGTGATGGCAAGTAACACAGAAAGTTAACAGGTAGTGATGCAGGAGATTTTCCTTTTCTTCCTTTTTCTGCTAGTGTAGAAGAAAAGTCCTCCAAAATGAACCTATATATGTTCTGTGTTTATATGTTCAAAATGAACATATATATTTTCACTGCCTCTGTGTGTTTGTGTGTGCATGTTCACAGAAAATTATAATATGTACCTTGGTAATCTTCATATAAACTTTACATGCTGTGAGATTTAATACGATTTTCATGCTGATCTTGTAATTGTTTGCTTTTAAGTCTTGCTGTTTTTCTTTGGGAGCAAATGGCCCATGGCCTCAAGAACCCAAAGTTAATGGCACTGGGTTATCTCTTAACCATCCCCCAGATTAACTTGGTGCCAGTTATCTGTGCATACCAAATTAATTCCTAAGACACCACAGCTAAAGCGTGTGGATTCACTTGTTATGTACAGCAACCTCAAGTTACAGGTCTCTAATATTCATTAAAATATTTCAGTAAATACTGAAAGACAAACAAGCCTTGCAGACTGGAAAAAATCCATCAGGTTAAGAGTACAACTCAAGTATTCATGGGAAATTGGATTAGACTAAACAGAAGACATAAGAATGTTTTACTATAAACTAAAATGTAATAGGAGTAGACATGCTAATCCGCTATTATAGCTAATATTTACAGTGCTAAATCCAATACATAACCAGAGAACCAAAACCCTATTTATTTTAGTAAGACAAGAAGGAATTTGTTCTCAGCATTTCTCAGCTTCTGGACACCTCCTTTTCATTAGATTACTTAAAAAAGGATGCTGCCTATTATATCTGGTAACAGCTTCGGAAAATGGTATAGCAGTGAGTGGAAGTTGCAGGATTTTTAAGTTACTTACAAAAAATTATTTGAAAAAGTCAGGGTTCCAAAGACGTTTCATTTCTGAGACCTCATGTGACCACTGACAGAGAAAAGACAGACAATTTAATACAAAATTAGCAGTAGAAGTAGACAAGACAAAAAAAAAAAATCTGGGAAGAAGGGCCAAGGTGGCAGGTGAGTATACTCTTGTGAATGGTGGAAAAAATACTGAATGGCATTTTTAAGAGCCTGAAAGTTAGCTGAAGAGCCTGGGAAGTGACAAAAAGAGGCAGTGAAAAATTTTCAGTGAGAAACATCTAGAAGAGAAGCTAGGAAAAAATGAAGTTTGGATAAAGGATTTCTTTATTATTATTCTCTAATTATTGTTGGTTGTTGAACGTTTTCCTACTCTAAACCAGCTAGAAGTAGACATTTTCTTTGTAGACAAAAGTAGCTGTTTTTTGTAGCTCACACTGACTTTCCTTTTTTCACTGTTGACAAGAACTAGATAACTTTTATCAGCTCTCTGAGAGCTTGATCCAGCACCACTTGAGTCAACAGAAGTTTTTCTAGTGACCTCAAAAGGCTGAAGATCAAACAATGAATGAATGAAATGTCTTCCATGCATGTGCCAGTAATAACAAACTCATCCCACACCCTGGGAGTGCATCCGATCCGATATCCTCCCCCTCCCCAAAACACAAAGTGAAGTGAAAAAGATGATAAGCACCCAGCTGCAGCTGTGGCATCTTAATGGCTCTCATGTCAGAAGGTAATACAAAGCTACTAAAATCTTCCAGCATAAATCACTTGTTACAAAATGAAACCGAGCATCACTGCTTTATACTTTCACAAAATCCAGTAAAGAATAATGTTGACTGTGAGCCACATGCCTGTCCATTTTAGGGTATTAGATTTACCATCTTAGGAGCAAGAAAAAGAAAACATATTCCACAGGTAAATGTTTATTAAGTGGAAAAGAGCAGACAAGTACAAAGTGTTCTGCTGAGCTAACTGCCATGCAACTCTGCCAAATTTAAAGGAGCCAATTAGGCTAGTTCCTTAAGTTGGCAACTCTGGGTTAGTTTGTGTGAGCCAGCATAAGTTCTTTTCTTCAGTTTTTCACGTGATCATTATATTTCAGAGGCAAAACAACATTTTGTTCTTTTAATTGTAGAATATGCCTATAAACAGCTAAAGAATTGTTACTACTCTTTATTCATACAATTCTAATTCTATCTTACTTTGGCTAGGGCTATAACATTTTAATTTTACTTAACTTTTATATTTAAATTTAACACATATATAAAGGGTTAGAGCATCCACTCTGATGTTGTTTGAGAATTAGTCTCAATTCAAAGTATTTTCTAATAAAAAGTATCATATTGTGATAAACTCTGTGGGCTTAGATAAAAGCTGTGTGTTAAATTCTTCACAAATATAATCACCTACATATATTATTTAATGATCATGATGCTGACAATATTCTTAATAGATACTAAATGCATTGCATTGTCTGTTTAGTGCCCAACCATAAGATTATAAAAGCCTGCTACGTATTTCAGACATGAGCTGAGTTTTAGCTAAAGAGGAATAAGCTGCTAATGCTGAAGTCCTTAGATCATCATTAACTATTTAATAGATTATCCTGATTTGCACACTAGGATTTAATCTAAGGCTTTATCTTTAACCGCTTTCTAATCTTAAAAATGTATAATAGAGTTTGAAGTCGATTTGTGAACTTTATACTGACCACATACCAAATGCTGGGTAATACAGATGAAAAACTGCTAATGTATCATGACTGTAATCTTCCTAAATGCTACACTTTTTTACAGTTTTTAAGAAGACCTTAAACTGTGAACTTCCTCAGTAGACCCAGGCTGCAGGCAGACGCACAGGGGTGCCTATGGAGGGGTGAGTATCACTCACTGCTTTCTCTCCATTAGTGTACAATAGACTGAAATAGTCTTATCTTTTCTCTCTTTATTGTTAACTTTCTACACAGATGGTTTCATGCAGGATTCTGTTTAAACAATGTGTCAGGGGACAAACCTGCAGAAATTCTATAAAAAGAATAAATTGGCAGTGGTGAAATCTACAGTTCATGAACTAGTCCTGAGTTGCTTTAAAGGTTCGTATATAAATTTTAAAACTTAGGCCAGTGAAAAACTTGAGAGGGGCAATGGATCACATAAGGGGATGTGACTTCATAGATAGAGACCCAAAATATATGGAAGATATGAAAAATGAAAGAAAAATAAGATATACTGAAGACAAAATGCACATATGCCTGCATATGATTGTCTAAACATATAAACACACATGTTTTCAGGCACAACAGACATTGTTTTGTTAGAACACTCCAGACATTTTACTTCTGCCCTAACCACTAGTGTGTGCAGCAGTCAGATCAAAGCATCAAAGTGTCACGCACTTCATGCCTGAAGTCTCCGACTTATTTTTCTCTGCTGAGGGTAAACAGGCCAAGGAAGATGATATGCTAGTTAGCTTGAGAAAACAGAAAAAAGCAAAAAGCTTTCTTTATTCACAGAACCATTGAAATGACACTGAAGTAATTAAAGAAGACAGGACTACAAAGCATACCCTTGGACTGTACTTCCAGATTCAGACTAAGCCCTTGGATGTTAGGAAAGTTTTGTATGAAAGGTCAGAGATTAACTTGCTTTCATTAGTCATTTACTTAAATCTGCTGTTCATGACTACTGTCCATGACTGATTTGGAAGCTGAAAACATAGGGATTTTCATGACCTTTGTTTTGCTGTACTTTTCCCACCACTTTGATTGTAGACAGAGAGGAGTTAGTTCTTCTAGAATTTTTTACCCAAAATAGACATTGATATTTAGTTTCCATTTTATTCTTAAAATATTACTGAGGCGGAAAACAATGTGAAGAACCATCTACTATTCAATAAAGGTTAAGGTAAAAAAATGCAGTCCCTGCAAAGCTGCTACAGCAGGTACACGGGAACACATGGGCTCTGAAAAACTCATAGCAAAGAATCTGTATTTTGCTTCAATTTCTACCATGTCTGTGCCTGCCATCCAGAGGGACCTGGACAGGCTGAAGAGATGGGCCCAGGCAAACCTCATGAAATTCAAAAAAATGAAGTGCAAGGTCCTACACCAGGGTTGTGGCAATACCAGGAACACCAACAGGTTGGTCAGAGAAGTGACTGGGAGCAGCCCTAAGGAGAAAGACTTGGGAATGATGGCTAATGAAAAAGATTCCATGATTGAATTCACACTACAGATAGATACCTCTAAGGCTGTGAACTAAAAACTTGACTGATTGCTAACATCTTTTCTGCACAGACTAAAGAATTAAGAAAGATGTCTGATACTAAAATCAACAGTTGAAAAAACTTCCCCGAATAATCAATATCCTGCTGGAAGAAGTGGTTATAACTCCAAAAGTAAGCAGAGTACTTGATCCCTGGTCTTTCATGAAAATACAAGTATTTACTTTTACCATAATAAATCATTTCAAATACAGATATGAGTCTAGCTGTGTTGTTGGATGAAGTTTTAGGCTTTCAGTAGAGAAGAAACCAGTCCAATTTTGAGGCCTTAAAGATCCTAAAAGCAATTGAATTTTGCAGTTTTTATCCAGCTCCCTAGTTGATAGAATACTGTATCTCAAAGCTTCATACATAATCGACAAAAAATTTTCTGTCAAGCTCAATTTTGCAGACGGAATTATCTCTCTCTCAAAAAGAAAAGACAATCCCTATAGATCAGGTTTGAATCATGGGTAGGATAGAGATGTTCTCAACCTCCCTGCCATCTCTAGTAAGCCCAAGGATAAATATAAGACTCAAATGTCCAGTGCTTTTATAATACCAAGAATTTTGCTCTATTCTTTAAGAAGGAGTAAATCCCCTTTAAAATAATGATGGAAAACGTGAAGCAAGACCTTGGGTGCATAAAAGGAGTATGCTAGGGAATGAAACAGTTTGCATAAGCGATAAAAATACTTTTGGTAATGTAATAACAGTACTTAAACTGGAATAAGTCTACCTGAATCTGAAGGAAACTGGTTGACTCCAGGGTAATCTCAGTCACCGGCAAAGGCACAGGGAGAGCTTTTGCTCCTGCACAGTTTCCTCTCTATCACAGCCATTCATACAGCTGCATATGGCCCCTATCTAATGTAAGTCAGCACATTTTATTTTGTATAATCTGACTGATACACAATCAAGACCCAGGAATGGAAAAACCCTAGGGAGCATTGCTTATCATGCCTCACAGTTTTTGGTTTAGGGATTGGATATACTCAGTATACCTCCTCTATATATACACATGTGACCAAAAATGTTCCTACCTAGCGTCCCAAACCTCCACAGGAAGGTAATAAGAACATCATTATGTATGTATAAACACATCATCCATTGTCAAACATTATTTTACTATGACACTAACTTTCTATCTAGAGCAGCAGTTTATCATCCTTTGCCCTTAACACATGATAATTTCAAATCATTTAATATTTTTTATCCAGGACAGTGAAATTAAAGAATGGTATTTTTAGAATTCAATATAATGAAATGAAAGTTCAGAATTAATGAGAAGAGCTAAGTGAGATATGGGAAGCAACTCAAAGCAGCTATGTAACAAGGTCAAAGAAACCCCAACAAAACAAAATGAGCTGTGATCCAAGATGCAGGAGGACAGCTGTTAACGGAAACATGGCAAAGAGAGATCTGAAAAAGTGTTTAAAAATATATATGCAAACCCTTCCTATAAATTCTTAAACTCTTAGAGTAAGAGGAATTGCAGCATCAGGGTAAGCTTTAAGAATATTGCAGATGAGCATTTTTCCAGATCACTAAAACCATACACATACAGAGGGGAGAGAAAGGGAACAAATAAAACAGAAAAAACAGCAAAGGTACCGAGCAGAACAAATGTCAGAAGTAAATGCACAGAAGACAAAACAAAAACCTGAACAACATTGAAGGTCAAAAAAGTAATATATTTCTTTATGGAGAGAAACTTGAGAGAGAAATAAATATGGAGACACAGATCAGCACAAAATTGTATACTAAAGAAACATTCTATTGCGATGTATTAAAGAAATTTACTGCATTAAAACTGTATTAAAAGAAATAATGCTGTCCCTGTTAGACTAACAAGAAGTAAGAAACATGTGAAAGAATCACCTGATTACAGAATTGGCATAGCCAGAAGGAAAGAAAGTCAATGTGTTTATCACCCATAAACAGATGTGTTCTTATGTTCAGCTTCAAAAAATTGAAAAAAATAACATGAAAATGGCACAGCCTTTCAAACTTTTCACTTACATTCTCTATGGGAGTGAAATGTTGTTGCTAGTGATAAAAGTATAGCCAGTGAATCTATTGCCATGGACATATGGTGCTTGATTATACAAATTTATTTTTTTAAATTACATTAAGCAATATTAATATGTCTTAAATTTTATTACTATTAGCAGAACTGAGGAAAACTTGAAATGCCATTTTAGATGTTCAATTTCTTGACAGAACAGTTGTTTTTTCATTGTGGCGGCTCAGCTGAAGATCACTTCAGTGGTGGTAATAGCATTAATCTTATTCTACTCCTTGTGGTATGACAGAAGCACTGCCTGGAGAAGTGGAATCAAACCTGGTTTTTAGCTGACTTTGTGTCTGCTCTTTTCTTCTGCTGGCATGAATTCAATGTATAGATAACTTTGAATATGTGGAGGGGCTTGACATTACAGCTCTGTGCAGACTCTGTGTGACTACTAGGGGCCATCGGTGGTGAGAAAGCTACCCCTGCTGTTAATGTTGCAATCACCTAGGAAGAAAATATACATTGAATTTCTCAGGTCACACCCACTTAACATCACACTGATTTCACGTGTTTTACTAAGGTGGCTAAAAATCTTAAGCCTTTTCCCAAATGATGAAAATTATCATTGTTCCTTAAAGTTAAGTTGTTTAAACTTGTTACATCTTATGGGTATTGGTCCCTGCAGGTAGCATTTTTTTTCGAAGTCCACATCTGTTAAAATTTCCAAAGCAGTCCAATATGGACTACATTTACAGTCACAATTTGTCTAATGGCAAGATACAGGTGTCTTGCCTCTGCTGCTAGGGAGAAACAACTTCTTTCAGGCTGTTCCAAGCACATGGGGGAGCACGTGCACAATTTACACAAAGTAGTGCACAATTTTCCCACTTCTTGGATATTCCTCTAAGAGACACACCCTTAAGAAAAATGTGAAATAGCAAATAAGGGTTGGAGTCCTCTGATTTCTTCTCCCCATTCTCAAATCCTCGTCAATGTCCTAGCCCCAGGAAATACACAGGGAACAATTTGTCTACAGACTCCATAAGCATAACATGTGTGGGGAGAAGCAGCCTGGCTAAGCAGGCTGCATCTTCCTAACTGTGGCTTATGACTTTGGATATTCAGCTGGCTTGCATCCATCTGCATTTATCATGTATCAGCACACAAACAACTGTGCAAACATACCTTTCTTTCTCAATGTTTGGTGGCTTATAATGACCATTCATTACTAGAATGACTGCAACTTTTTTGAGGCTGAAGAAAAAGCCTTAAAAATTCTGATTTACTGACTTCACTGAGTGTTCCTGAATAATAGGTTTACTGGTTAGGTACCGATAAACATGAAAAGTTTTTAGTTAATTACTGACAGCAGAATAAACCTTACGCTCCCCTACATGCTCCTGTGACATTAGCATTTCCTTTCAGTTCTCTCTCATTGACCTGTTGATCATTGCTGAAGTCAACTTTGTTTAACTTCATCTCGAAGTTAAGATGAAAGGGTTTTCCTAAGGGAGTTGAACTGTTGTAATTATAATATCAGGCTCAGATAGTGCAATTATAGCTCAGTTTTAAAGAAAGAAAAGTCCATTTCAGTTGTTGTAGATTTCACGTATGTTGGTTTCAGCACAGAGGTTGAAGAGAGTCATAAATCAAAAATGCAATTGGAATAATACACAGCACATACTCCCTCTTCCTTCTTCTTCATTTAAAGCATCCATTGCTGACTGGGACACTGCTGAGAGAGACATTAATTTTCCACTGTTGCTTCAATAACATGAAGCAAGGTGTTTCCCACAGGCTAAAATATTCTCATCCTTAAGTGCTGCTTATGCGCTTCTACAACTTGATATATTCTTGAAGGAACAGTTGAATACTGAAGATTTATCACATGGAAGTGCTTTTTTTGATCACCTTGATGAAATATTTTATTGGAAAGACTCCAAATGAATAATTATGATTTTTTTTTTACTTGATTATTGTCAAATTTGTTGTACTAATTCTACAGTTTAGATCACATTTTGACTTTTCTTCTAATAAAAGTCTAATGCATTAATATACAATGCTGTACAAATACATAGAAGGTTTAAGTGGAACACAAATGAAAACTACTTACGCCTTCAGCAAATGTATTTCTGAACTTTAATAGATTTTTCCAAATCCTGTCTTTTCATTCCAGTTCGTGATGAAAATGCATTTTGAAATGCATTTTGGAATACATTTTGAAATGCTGAACTGGAAGCTATTAAAAGACTGAAAAACAGCAACAGCTAAATGGCTGTACTTCACTGACAGTTACTTTTTGCTATTTCTGGTTTTCTTCTTGAACATTTATCAAGTGCTTGACCAGTTCTAATAAGCAGTGGCAGAAAGATCTCTAAAGGCTCAGAATTTCAGTGGTGTTTCTGTGAGGAACTAAAGTCATAAATTTTTTTTCTTCTAAGAGATCCAACTTATCCAAAGAAATATTAAAGGAGTAAGCATATTATATGTTTTGGTTCTGTTTGTTCAGTTAGACTATAAGTAGTAGAAATACCAGGATATCTTTTTGGATATTGGGATATAAAATGATCATATTTTTATTAGTTGTTGGAAGGTGTTTTTCCTGTTTTATCTAAACCAGTTTTCCTGCTTTTTGCTTTTGGTCTGATTTTTAGGAAATTCAGTAAACTTTTAGTAAACTTAGAAGACTTCTTAGCAATGAAATTTAACAAAATTTTAAAGAAAAAGAGTGATGAGTAACGTTTAGCCATTTTCCCAGTCCAAATTAGCACAAATCAAATGCCAAAGTGCTAAATTAATACAAGCCTTAATGAGCTCTGGCTTGTAATCCATATGACACCTGAAATTAGAGAGAAGTATTATAATGTAATTGTAGAGAATTTAAGTTTGTTGTTTTGTTCGCCTTTGGCTCCGTTTTCAAAAATTCTCAGGCAGAGGATATCTACAGATGCTTCCTTAGAGACACAGCTGCTTTGAGCTCCTGAAAATTAAGTCCACAGTTCATCAATGCAAACTATTGGCCAAAAATGTGGCACAGTGGGGAATCATGCTCTGTTTGACCCTTTTTTAATTTTTTCTTTATTTTTATTTTCTCAGTGTTTTTTATGCTTTGCTTATATGATGCATTTCTGAGGAAAACAAAACCAGCGACCTCAGGATTCCTTCTGACAGGACAGGACAATTTTAATGGCTGAACAAAATACAAACATTTGTTCCAGATAGTAACTAGGTCTCCAACTCTGCTACAGCAGTACCAATACGGCATACAAGCAGTTCCTTGATGGGATACTCCCTGCCTGCACAGGCTGTGCTCACACAAAACCATAGGCTTCCACTTTGTCCCTCCAGACGGAGCTTAAGAAGCAAAGACAGGGTTATCTCCCAAAAGGCACGGCTCCTGATAGCACAGGCTGGGCTCAAAGGAACAAACACATGCTTTTTTATGTTGCCCTTTCCTTGGGTTCAGATGAAAAGACCCTCCCAATGTTAAAAGTGTCCACAAAGTAAGATCAAATGAAAGAGTCAAAAGGAAAAGGAGTTGTATTTTAATAACAGTCTCCAGCAAAAGAAAGGAAAAAAAAAGACAGTGCATTAGTCCAAAACCTCAATGTGTTTTGTCATTAAATACACTCACCTGAAATTTGAGGTGCTTATCCAAAATACGTTGTCAGACAAAATC
>VZTH01006159.1:345155-408406 GCA_013397815.1 Aleadryas rufinucha
GGGAGCTATCTTTGTTTAATGGGCAATCAAGGACCCTGCCCATGGCTCATAGATAACTGCCTCTGGACAATCTTTTGTTAATGGGCCCATCAATGCCTTATCATCCCATTGTGAGAAGCTCCACCCAGAGGGAGAAACCAAGCATTCCATCCTAAATATAAACTGGAATTCCAAACACCACAGACAGCCTTTTCCCACTGGATTTCCAGAGGACAAGAGCTACCACTGGACTTTCAGACGGAGACCAGACTCTTTTTCTACAGGATCACTGCTTTAACAGGACCACTTCATCTGAACTGCTACCAGCACCCTGACTGACAGGGTGCCAGGTTGTATTCTGACTTTGTCAATGGTTCGCTTTTGTACTATTGCATTTATTTTACCTTTTTCCCTATTAAATTGTATTTCTGACTTGGAGTCACTGGTTTGCTTTCAAACCTGCACATAGGGACAGCCGGAGATCGGCACAGAGAACAAGAGGTGGATCTGCATATGTCACTTTCTTCTTCTTTCCCTGCTGATCCATCTAGTCAGAACTAAAAAAAGGCCAGAATTCACCATTTTATCCCATGGAGGAAACTGCTCTGAAGTCACAGACTGAATATGTTACCTTCTAGAGTCAGTTTTGCCACTGACTTTTGTAGAAATTGGGTCTGGTGGGGAGAAGCACCAGATGATTTAGCACATAACACAGTGAAAGCTTTTAACCAGATACTTTGCAATTTAATAAAGAGTCTGTACAATATTTCTAAGTTGACGAGGGCAAACCCTGTTAGGATTGAATTTTTAATTAAAATTGTTACTGCCTCTTTCCCCTTTTGGTGTCAAATAGATAATTTACATATTCAACATAATTTCCCTTAATATCTAAATAAATGTTCCACTTAATGAAAGCATTTAAGCAACTTTTTAATGAAACAGTGAAATGTAATATATAGAGCTGAGACTAATTTTCTTGAATTTTAACACACACATGGAACATGTTATGAACTAAGAAAAATATTTTGAACCTGATGGGCTGTAAATTACAACCCTTGGTGTATATTCATTTTTAATTAATTTTCTTAGTCATCCTCCATAATCCTAATAGCTACCTGAAAAAACTGTAGATGCCTTGGGGCAGGCAGCGAGGGGGTTGAGGGGGAATTGTACATTTATATTTCTGAGATGTTTAATAAAAGCTTATTAGCCAAGAGTAATAAATAAATAACAAAATATTTTAATAGCAGAAAGCCTGCCTTACTTTTATGTTAAGAAAGTGTCTTTTCTTCCTCTCCATGAATACAGTTAGAGATTTATTTTTTCTTAACATCTTAAAATAAACCAGTAAAGAAATATGCACTCTTTGGTTGCATTTCTTGTTAAAAAAGCCTATGTTTGAGAAATATCACTGCAGTGATTAGAGAGAGAATATATTATCTACCTGAACAGGCACATTAAACCATTAGAAGAGTGGCTTAGATGTTTTAAATGATTTACATAACAAACCACAATTAGGGATAACTGAACTCTTTCTGCTCAGGAATTCTACCTCTACCAGAGCCTATTTAAGCTCTAAAGAGGCATACTACATAGCTGCAGGATTTCTGAAGAAATACATAGTTTTTGTTTTTCTTGTGGGGCTTCTTTTTCCACCACTGGCTGATGTCATCTTCATCAGACTGAATGTTTTTAATAGATGTTTCTGTCTAATTACATTTTACAAATACTGTCTCTTTAGAATTTTAATGTAAGCTTATTTTATTGTTTATGACAAAAATAGGACGTCAAAGAATACAGAGGATTTTTTTCCACAAAAAGATATGTAGCATACAAACATTTCTAATAAACAGTATTATAAGTTACTTCCCTGTATAGTATAACTTAATGTGATACATGCCTTCCAATGATGTTATTTTAGTGATCCAGAACTTGCTAGCTAGAGTTCACAACCTGTACATTTCACCTAGCTTTTCAGGTTCACTTCGCACAAATACGATTCCAGATGAGCTGCAGTGCAAACAAGTTCCACTTCATCTTGATTAGTGCAATTTCATCTAGGGACCAATTAAATCGACCTCTATGTGGTTAAGACTAAGATCAGAGTTTCCCTTTCCTTTGGCTGTAAGATAAAGATGTGAGTGGTCAAGAATCTCATTGCCATAAAAACGTATCCTTTGGGCATATATAGGAACTGTATGCATAATAAATGCAGTAATCAAGAATATCCAAGACTTAAAGGAGCCAATTTTTTTGTTGAATTTTAATAAGCCTTCGTGTTGTGAGATGTGTAAAAGTGGGGTTTTTTTGTCCTAAACATCTTAAGCAAAGACAACTGTTCAGGTATGCACCCTGGGGTCAGGAGCAAAGCAGTCTGCTCAGCTCACCTCCAAGTACTCACAAAATGCCACAACTGCCTGGACAAAATTCTTGAGTCTTTGCCTTAAGAGATGCTACCAGCCTGACTTCTGCACAAAAGTAGCCTTTGGTGCAAGCAATCTGCAGGATGGTTTGGGTCCTTACGTTTCTCAACATCCCGTTGTGCAAGACTGACTAGCTATTATTTTTAGAGAATAAAGAACAGAACAGGGATGGCATTTTACATTCTGAGAATGTTTTTGAAAGGTTAGAGAAATGATCTTGGATCACAAACTTCTTTATTGAGTATCCAGAACTACAGAACAAATGTTGAAAGAAAGAATCAGTAAATGACAAGCAGAACAAAAAGCAAACATGGTTTTAGCACATGTAGGTTGTGACATTTATCTGATATCTTTCTTTGAAAAAAAATCAAGGATATTGCTTTGATAAGGATTTGCCAGACTAGGAAAATCTATTTAACTTAGGAAGGGAACAAACTAAATGAGAGACAACAGTAGCTCACGTTAAAAATTGGCATATCAGATTCAAAGACAGTTGCAAACAAACTTTCTGAAGGGTTGATGTTAGGTTCTGACTTAAACATCCTCATTGAGGATCCTGGTAGTACATTCAGCCTGATAATTCTGTTGATTATGTAAAGTAGAGATACTATCAGCATAGGAAAAGATCAGAATCTTACTCTAAGAAAAAACAAAAGACCTTGAGGACTGAAACAAGGAAATGGCATGAGATTTCATAGAAAAGTGCAAGGTCATGCATTTGAGGATTAATAACAAGAATTTCCTCCTTCACATGGAAAGTCATTAGTTGAAAATGTCAGAGGAAGAGCAAGATCTAGGTGTATTAGTCAATTATAAGATTACTATGAGCCATCTCTGTGAAGTAGCCATGAAAATGTCAAAAGCAATCCTAGGATTTTTCAGGCAAGGTATTTCACAAAGAAATATGGAAGTATTAATGTCATTGGAGCAAGCACTCGTAATATATCATCTGGAATGCTGCATATAATACAGGTCCATCATGTTGCAGGAAGATGTATTGAATGTCAGGTATATTTCCACTGAATGTTAAACCTGAGCTCACTGCTAGCAAGCCTACTTACCACTGCTGTGAAGTCCTCAGTCAGGGGCACCTTTATGAGCTGTGAGGTTGAATTTGTTATTCCCAGAATCCTCTTCCTCTTTTCCATTTATGGACATGTTCTGATTGAAGTGCTGTTAACTGCAGTCAGTGTTTGGAAAATGCTGCATGAGCACAACCTGGAAGAGGAGCAAAGAAGAGCCACACTGATGATGACTGGAGTAGAGAGCTTCTCTCCAAGAGGAGCCTAAAAGATCCTGGATCAAATAACCTAGAAAACCTGGTGAAGTGCTGTGATGGGATATATTAATTCAGTTCACTCATTCATTCATTAATTTATTCAAAAGAATGAAATTACTATATTTAGGGCAGAAAACAGAATACATTTCAGTATCACAGGAGGAGGGAGGCAAGCAAGTTTTAAATCTGAAAGTGGTCTTCCTTACAGAACCTGAGATTTCTGTTTTCAAACCCCTCTTTGCAAATATATTGCCCCCTTTCCCACACCGTGCACATAGTCCTAGAGCACAGACACCAGGCTGCATTGTAATTTTGGATTTTAAATTCTGACATTTATAAAGCTTTGAGTTCTGCACATGACTCAATGAAATACGGTAAGAGCTGCATTTTCCAACTGGAGTTAGCAATATCGCACTGCATAACAGCTGGCATTAAAGTGTCATCATTGTTTCCTTTATTTAGTTTCTTCTTCCAGTCTTAAGTCTACTCATGCACTCACAAAACAGGTAAATGTAAGTGTAAAATATGAAACTCATTTTAGATTTTATTTTTGCACATATTATTTCAAGGCAATAACAGCTTCCCCATGGAAAGAATTTGCAGTGTGAAAATATAACATTACATTAACTTAAAATGTTTGACTTCTGGAAAAATACTCACCAACCAAAACATTTGCCACAGCTGGAGAGGTGGATGATGTTTAGTTAGAAGTCTAATCTTCACCACAACACAGGCATGGGTCAAATAAAATACCTGGGACTTGTGTAAATGTATTTCAGGAAGAATTTAAGTGAAATTACTTAGTATTTACTAACAGCAGCTGCTAAATTTGAGTAATTTGAAGCACCTTAAATGAAAGTTTTGAGTTTTCAAGTGAGATCCTTGTGAATTGCTCTGCTTTAGTATATCCGTGACACCGATTAGTCTCTCAAGATTTTGTTCTTGAATTTGCACGAGGCATTTTAAAAACCTTGGGGGAACAGTTTCAGAAGCACTTTTTAATTGCTTCCTAAGTTCTGAGCTCGAATTTGGCAGAAACTTCTTCAGGCTTGCTGATAGTGCTGATGGAGGCTAATTCAACAATTGACACTCACAGGTCCTCATGACTCAACACCTGAAAGTTCCTAGACCTGAAAGTCTAGAACAATTTTTCAAAAGAAGAAAATGGCCACATTCCCCATGTGCTTAATTTCAATGAGAATGGACTGGGAAAACAAGATAATTGTGAATTGAAAATTAATGGTGTTTTCTATGTGGCCTCTAGACTGCCTGAGGAAAATGAGGATCAGTTCCTTTTACAGGCCCCAAACTTCTGTTCTTCGATGTGGTTGTTGACACGGCAAATTATAGCACAAGAGCTTTAAGAAGTAGAAATCACAGCTTTCATTTGCAATATATTCTCATGTTTTATGAACAAAATACCCAGAAAAACAGAATTTAACAGAAGTTTAGGGAAGAATAGGGTGAAAAAGAAACAAGGTCCTCTGAACCAGGAGGGTTCTGCCGACAGTTTTACCACATAGTCCCATTAAAATTGGTGCGCACTCTTGCAGTTCCTCAAGTTGGACACATGCTTAGGGCATAAGTACAGATACAATAGGACACTGCCTCACCACTGGGCTTGGAAATCTAGCTGGGTCGGGTGTCACTGCCATTGCTATTAATAGGCCTAAGGAAATAAGTGATTATGCATGTAAGGACTGTTTCAACTGCACAATTGTACTCTTCCCTATACAGATATATAATTACCAGAAATCCCTTCCATTAATGACTCATGCCAAAGCATCTGGCAATAGTATTTTCCATATTCCATTTTTAATCACTGTTTAATGAAATCTCCTCTGATTTTCTTCAGTAAACCATTCTGTGAACTTTCAAACCTCTTCCACTCTTTGTACTTCTACATTCTCTAGCTGCTGACTTTACTGCTGATATTAAAAGAGACAAAGGCAATAAGGTATCTAACAGAAGAGTGAAGTTAGATTATTTAACTTTCTCATTGATTTTTTTCTCCCGTTGAAATTCAAGAAATACTGAGAGCTGTAATAAACAGTTTACGCTGTGTAATTAGGTTTAGAATTGGCTATGGGAATATTAGATGAAAGGACATAGGAATGCTTTCAATAGTTTAGCTTGTTCCATTGCCGCAGAACAGAAGGTTATGTAGAATCTCATGGCTGTACTCCATGCAGACTAGTGGTTTTTGTACATAATCTCTGCTTCAAAATCATTAAAGAATGATATCAATAAGAAGTTCTCAACTATTTGCATTTTCAGCATTTTGTTTAAATTTATGTAACATCTTTGTGTCATTAAATGATAGGCCCTGTCTGAGGTTAAATTCTTTCTTTTTATAATATTTTAAATATTCTTTTTAAAACTCTGTTTTAAAATACCTAGTGGTATTTTGAGTGAAAAAAAATGTGCATAAAGAAAGAGCGTTCTGATTCTGTTACCTAATCATACTGAATGTAAAACCTATTTGAGTAGACTCTTATTCTCATTCATTGTCATTCAGTCAACAAACTAATGAAGACTTATAAAAATAGTTCCTTTTTTCTTAAATTTTAAATGATCCAATCAGACAGCATGTTTTATTGTATCAAATGCTTTGTAAAGAAAGCATGAAGAGAAAATCATCAAAGCACAGAGTACCTGCATCAAAGATACTAAGATCCTAGCAAAGCAAAATGAGGATAAAAAAATTTATCTAAATCAAACCTCCAAATAGCTAATTGAAAAATAGCTTCTATTTCACAGTTTATTTTAGTTACAGTTTGACTGTCTTTGTCAAAATTGCTGTTGTAATATGAGATGTGCGAAACAAGGAGGATTTCATTTTGAAGTGTACTCTTAACAGTTAATTTCACTTGAGCTCAGATAAGCTTCATCTAGGCACTTTGGAAGATTTCTATTAAATGTCATGCATAATTACATAAAACTTGTAGAAATTTATAATCATCATACTTTTGGATGCTTTCAAGATTCTGGAGAACCTCTCAAGCAGTACTAGTCTGATACTCAGCTTTACTGTTAAGCAGCCAGCTGCCTTGAAATTCAATTTACAGAATGTTTTTCATTCATTTTCCAAGTAATCAGTTTAAACTTGAACAAAAATATTGAATTGACTGTGGAGAAATGTGGCTGTTACATTCCATAATAAAATATGGTAATTTGGCATGGCCTTTTATTTGAGGTGGTTTTTCTTTAATATCACAATGCAGAATTTTGATTTGAGAACAGGTTGCTTGGTTTTACTTCCCTTCTGTAAGAGTAAGAAAGCCATTGTATCTGATTATTAAGGAAAAAAAAATTATTTTCAGAAAAAGAAATTACCAATACTGTGATCAATGTCATCGTAATGTTGCCTCTCAATGTCTGTCTCACAAAGCAGTTATCCCAGATTTCTCCTCTGTCCAAACTGATCAATGGCTACCTCCTCAGACACGTAATGAATAAGCTGTATGTATGAATCCCATTTCCATGGCTGAATAAAGGGTGATCAGACTACATCTGAAAAGAAGTGTAAGTCTCCGTGCAGCTGGACAAAAATAAAGTATAGGCTGCACTGTACTGTTTTTTCTCAAAATAGCTCATCAGGTTCCAATAGATTAGTTAAATGCTAAAGAGTTAATATGATAATGGGTATTACAAAGTCTCAATAAATTAAGAATGACAAAACCATCCTTAATTAATTGAAGTTTTGTTTGAACCTGAGTAAAACTCACCTTGTTTTCAACATAAGTGACTATATGCATGCATGAAGCAGTGACCCCCATCAATGGCAACATCCACATTTGTGATGCTTAGATAAAAAAGTAAAGCACTAATTCTGCTGATATTCTAAAAACCACAGACAGAATATCTTTTGGATAGGATAGTACACAGAGTGAACAGGGTCCTAATTTTTGAGAAGGAGTAAGACAACAGTCCTTTTCTTTATTTCTGTGTATATGTCTCGAAAGTATTTTCCATATTTAAATATATTTATTTTATGAATAAACTATACTTTTACATTTCCTTTTTTATGTTGTGCTACACTTACTTGCCATAACATACAAGGTGACACAATGTTAGTCTGAGAGAACACAAAGTAGGCATTGCACATGGGAGTCCTTTGTCTTCACCCTTCCTCCTTCTTCATCTCTCAGTGGTCTGGTATAGACTTTTCAGGTGCCTTGTCTTTATCATCCTTTAGGAAACATGAGAATGTATGCGAGTCCCAATATGCAGGTTTTCACATTATCTCACATACTGTGAAAAAGTATTTTTTAAGTCAGATTTGGAAGGGGAAACACGGTAAGAGGCACTACCTCCAATTTTTAAGTAGTGACAATGATAAACAGAGCTTTGTTTTATATGGGTAAGTCTTTCAACTGAAGTTTGTCACAGTTCAGGTCTATTCACAAAAAGCCTTTGATTTCATTTATTGGCTACACAGGAAATTGTATTTCTCACCATGATTTTTTAATTAAAAGTCTTGATAGCCGTACAACAAGATCCTCAGGGTCAAGACTAGAGCCTTTTGGGAGGTTACTGGGGAAAAGATTTCCGTCTCCACAGCGCACAGCTCTATCCTAAAGGATAAAGTCCTGGAGGCCAGGACTTTCTTCAGTATTCACCCCTCAAAGCCACTGGGTGATGGGTGCTGCACCACAGCCTGCTAAGTGCCTGAAGAGAAGGCGTGTAATTACGGCTGGAGCTGAGCTCAGAAACAGATCAGACATCTCAGTCCCTCGTTTGAGCAATCTTGGGCTCTCTGCTGCTGCCACCTAAGATCATCTTGAAGTACATGTCAAAACATTTTGCCATGTTTTCATTTTCCTGGGCCTACATGTGCAATACTGTTTAACCAATTCCCCCATGTTTGTTTGCCTTGGTCATTGCCCTGTCAAGGTGCTGGGCAGTGATGCATGCAGCAGTGTTCCTTCCGTGCCAAGCATGAGTTTGGATTTCAGGGGGCTGACAACTTCCAAATCCTTAAAGTATCAGGTCAGAATCAATTCCAACTTCTGTTTCACCAGAATGCTGTCCTTGACTACAGCAATACCATCAAGTACAAAAACAGATCTTCTGTTTGATTATAATGCATTATCTGGTATATAACAAAACAGCACAAATGAAAACCACAGTAGAAAAGTGGGATTGGGGTGGTCTGAGCTGGGTTAGATAGATATTTCTGTGTTTTTATTGTCCCAAGGACTCACTGCTCTTCTCCTTTTGCTCTCTGATATAAGGTGCAGCTATTCCATGGATTTGTCTTAATATTATGGTAATCTGTTGTCCGATTCTGATTATGGAAAGTGCCACATGTGAGGAGTTGTTACACAGGGAGCAACAGCGTTCCAGCTAACAATGTGCTTTTCTGGAGAAGAGTTAGCTTTAGAAAATGTTTTATTTTGACTAACAAAGGCCTTGTGCCGAAAAGGATCCTAAATGCCCTGCTAGCTCTTGCTGAGAATGAAGGATAACTGAACACCTCCCTGCACACTTTCTTTTTTCCCTAGCATGTACCAGACAACCTAATTATCATAGATTATCATCTTATTTAGGGAGGTACAATACACCAGCAGACAAATGTCTTCCAAAGCCTGATGTTATGCAGTGATAGGCAGCTTGCAGTCGCTGTATATCACTTTCCTGTATGACGTTATTATACATGACTATGAACATATTCCCTGATGTCAGCTACAATGTACAGGGAACTGCAGGTCCCTTTGAACACCTGCTGACAACTGAAATATTGAATGGAAGCACAAAGCCCTGACTGTTGTGGACTGGAGCTAGTCAAATAAATTGAATTAATCTTGTAATTATCCCTCTTTTNCTCCCAAGTCACCCAAGTGTTGTTCAAAGAGATGTCAAAAAATTCTGACAATTTCATTTCCAATAAAGATTTCACCCTCTGCCTGAACCTTTGACTTTTCATCTATTTATGAAAAAGATGAGGTTTCTTTGTTTTGTGTTGGAGGCAGCTCAGCAGCAGTGCATAAGGAATAAAGCTTTCTACAAATCCTGAATGCTAGAAATGACTCCCAATCCGTCCAGAAAAAAATGGCCTAGGTGTTGCATTCTCCTTTCCATATAATGAGACAGTCCTCTGTTGTAATTTGACTTGGGACATATTGCATATCAAAAGTGTCATTCATATCCAGAGGGCTATTTGAACACAATTTTAAATGTAGAGAGATCCAAAAAGTGTGGTGGGCATAAGGCACAGACCAAAGGATAAAAACTGAGAGTCTTCACTTGAAAAACTGAGGACTAAAGGTACTTAGACAACCAAGATAACAAGCTGCAACTATAAACAGATAAAATCTTCTGCTCCATTGGCAATATTTGTCAATTGACAATTGATGAAACTGGTTACTAGAAGACTATTTTCTCAAAAAGTGTTAATTTTAAATAAAAATCAGCAATGAGAAAATTCAAACATCTCTCATTTTATATAAATATTACAAGAGTTTGTCGTGATAAGGTTTAGATATTTAATTGCTCTTGTATAAATTTTATGGTTTACATTTGATTATAGGTTAAATTAAATATATTTTAGCATATTGGAAAATTCATGAAGAAATGTAATGATTTTATTGGAACAAAATGCTGTGACACAGGAAAAAAATCCCAACACCAGTATTATTTCATTACAGGTGTTTTCAAATCATGAATGAAGGCTTTCTTGTAATTGATGCAACTTAGAAGACTGAATACTGCTATTTGCAGGTTTAGCAAGTAGAAGTAGTAATTACCTTGAATCTTGCTTAGAGACATCAGCTTCAGCACAGAAATAGAACCCAAATCTCCACAAAATGGTGCATTGAAATTCTAGTTTATGAGAGGATATAATTCAGCTTTATATGAAATGGCAAAGGATTTAAATCTCTTTCCAAAATTTGAGCACTATCAATCTTACACAATCATGGAGATTGTAACTAGCCATGTACACTACCTTGTTTCAAAAATATAAACTTAAAATCAAAAAAGGGCCTCTGTAATACTTGGCATTAGAACTTCTTAAAGCTTACTCTTTCAGGTTGCTTTCTTTTTCATCTGCTTCACCATGACTGTTAACTGTTACTAAAACTTTGTGTATAAAAAAATATGTGTTTTATACTTCTATGCATTGAAATATGAAAAAAATAATAACTAAAAAAAAATCACAACAAAACCAGTATTGCAGCGGAAGATTATTTTATAGTTCCAGGATTGCTAGGTTTAGATAATAATGGAGGCAGTATTTGAGTATGAGCACGTTTAAATATGACCACTGACCTGTAATGTCCATGAACTCGAGTGTGGCCATGTTTTTTAAACCTTTTGTGCCATGTAATTTGCCTGAGCTCTTCTACAAAGATTTCCCCTGACAGAGTGCAACAAAAGAAACAATGGCCTTTCCCTAAATAAAAAAAGATGCAGCTTTGGGCAGTCTGCCTTTACAAGCGCCAACAACATTTCTTTCAAAGGCACCTGCTGTTACACATCAACCCTGGCCTGCAAAAGACAGCAACAATGACAGCATCCTTTTTTTCCACTCTGAGAAACTGGAGTCATGAATTGTATACTGATGGCTTTAATTTATGGTGTACAAACACGGCTGGGTTTCTTTAACCTTCAAAATCACGTATCATTAAAATTACCTAAGAGATTAAGAAGAAACAAACTCACAAAGCATTTGTTTTAGAAACATTCACTGCTTTTTCAGTAATAAATAATAACTGAGTTTGAGCTGCAGGTTAGACTCCCACACACAAAAAGCATAGATTAGCAGGCATTAATATCTCTTCTGCTTTAGTAATTGTCCAGAAGCATTGAGTTTGCTTTTACATAGGGACGAACCTAATGTGATGGTTACAGGAGAAAAAGTACTATCACAACACCTTCATTTTAACTATGCCAATTCCCATGACAGCATGTCTGAAAAGAGACTAGTGGTGAGAACACAAGGATTCATCACCACTATGCTGGTAGAGTCAGGATTATTACTGGAGCTGTCAGAGATAATTTCAAGATTTTCTTTCTTTAAAAAGCCTGTTGTAACGGCATCCTCCCTCCATTTTTTTTTTCTTTTTACAAAAAGCCCTTTTTGCAACTAGAATTGTCTAAATAAATCTATTTTCCAATGACGAATGAGGAGTGATTTTAAATTTTGATTGGGATTGTGGTTCTCATCAACTTTGTCCTGTGTTATAAATAACCAGAAACCTGTATCCAGAGTTATGAGTATCCCCATAACCATGGTCTACCTAACAGGGTTACTGAGGTTCGCAAGCTTAAAAAAACTAACAAAAGAATGTGGAGTAACTAAGACCAGAAAAGTAAAGTATTCCAAAATGAAAAGTCTGACATTTATAGGTCTGAATTTCTGTTTTCCCAGTATCATCCTTCAATGCCTGCATCATTAGCATAAGCTGAAGGACACTGAGGAGTGGCAGTTGGTTGGAGGATGATGGCTTTGATATCTGGGACTGCAGCAAGATCCAGGTGTTAGGAGAATGTTGTTTGGATGTCTGACTTTCTAGATAGATTTTTTTTTTCTTATTCCTTTGTTGATTTTGAGTGCTATATGTATTAGCCTGTTTTAAAATGGACTCTTTATTTCTCATGGGAGATATTTCTTAGGTTCCCATTTCACTTGAAACACAATTGGGTCAAATTTTTTCCCCTCATTAATACTCACATTGTTTCCAGAGGAAGCATGTGCATCAGTCTCTCAAGAGTTCAAAGACTTTTTGTCCTTTGTTTTTGGGAAAGACAGGAAAGCTGTCTCCTAAAGCAAGAATATATTTCAGAAGAGATCTTAGAAGGCACTTTACCTGCCATGAAGCAACTTCAGTGAAAGGGAAAAAAAAAAAAAAAGAGAAAAGAGAAAACCAGAAATCATGAATGCCTACGCAAAATGCTAAGTGATTCTGTTCACAGAGCTGAACAAGTTACTGATTTGATTACTGCATTATGGAGTTTCTTCAAGGGTCACAACACTTTTCCACCATTAAGATGTTAGAGGGGTAGAGTAGAAAAGCGAGAGCAAAGAAGACATTATCACTCTTTTTCTAATTGTGGTGCTAAGCATCATGGCTGAGGCAACCATTATGTAGAACATCGGGATTTCTAGACCAGAACAAAACAGTGGGCCATCAAATCTAGTAAAATATTTTTGGCTGTATGTAACACCATAAAGCATAACCTCCACATAATGCTTTTACGTGGGGTGTTCTATTGACAATAATTTCATCTTTATCCCAGCTCCTAATGAATTTATTCTCTGAAACAGTAAACTTTACTGTTATAAATTACAAAGAGCAACCACAGTGTTAATCAGCCTTTGTTTTCTTAATTTAGTTGTATTTCGTGTTTACCTGCAGTCTTATGTGTGTGTATGCAAAGAGAAGTTGGCAGATTCACTGCTCACTCATCATTTGTATTTTCAATTACATTAATCTACCTTAATAGTTTCAGTTTACAATATTTCATTACATCTAACTGAAGTCTTTTATACTTCAAATTTATTTTTTTAGCATTTTTGAGCTGTCTAGTTCCTTCATGATGATAGTATTGGTAAGATAATACATAGCTAAATAGTACATGCTTGTGCAGAAATGCCCATTTTGGAAGGGTTGACATATCCTTTGAAAAAAAAAGGTTTTCGAAAATTCTCTCCTGTCTCATCAGAAGACAAAAAATGGACTACCTGCACACATTTTTCCCCCTCTGTTGCTAATAAATAATGTTCCTGAAAATCAGTGGATTGTATGCATGTGTTTTCTTTCATTTTCTGGTTAGTCTGTTTTCTGAAGAAAAGCACACAGATAAAAGCATAGGTTTCAGCATTTTGGCTAAAACCTTAAAGAAAACTTGTTCCCAGGCAGATGTTTCAGCATGATTATAAATGAGCACAGAAATACATGCTGAAATACAGGGAAGTTTTTCTTTCTAGAGTTGGTGCTGCAAAAACTGAATCTTAATCTGTAAGAGCAAGCATCTCAATAAACATTTCATTGAGCTGATAATTTTTAAAGGCCTGGAACTTAAAGGGAATATTTTTGTTTTCTTTGATGAAAAAGAATATGTAGTTACAAGACAGCAAGTATTCAAAGAAGTTCAAATTATGTAATTTAACTTCATGCAGGTATAAATGCACTGGTTCACAATAACACATCAGCAATACAGCTGTTGGTTTTAATGTTTGAAATTCAGACTGTATGCCTGCATATAAAATAAGAAAATAAGAGTTATTGTTTGCCTAGAAAGTCATCTTCATAGCTTTGAGCACAATATAAACCAGCTTTTGCTCAGACATGTCTGTATTTCCAAAAGCAGAAAGTATGATTTCTGCCTAAATGTCATTGTCCTCTGAAAAAAAGATGATAATTTTATTCCTTTTATTTATGAATGAATTGTTTGATAAGAAGATCATTCTTGCATTTGATTTTTTTTTCCAAATCAATGTAAAGAATTTTTTAGTAATAAAAGGGAAAATGCTGCATAAACTACATTCAATGTTTAGGATGCTCTGGTATTGTGAAAGGCTGAAACACAAATCTTCAAAGTACTCAAGGGATGAGTTTCAGTATTATTATATCAAAGAACAATTAACTTATCCATTACAAATTTAGAAACATGTCTAATTGTATCCATGGACGTATATAACGCTTATTAATTGAATTTCTCACTTGAGAAAAAAACTATTCAAGTATGAGCTGAAGCGTTTTCTTACATACTTACATCTCTCTGAAGTCACTGAAATGTAAGCAGGTGCTTCCATAAGCAGAAATATTATCTTGGTTAGTGAAAATTAGTCTTCAAAAGATTGACATGTAAATGACTAACATATTCAGGGTCAAGTATCTTTAAAAATATGAAGAGTTCAATAAGAAAAAAAAGGTCTGTGCAATTTATTTTGACTTGTATATCATGACCATTGTCTAGACCTGAACATTCTTTTGCTTAGAGTGCTCGAGTTGGAATCTAAATCAAGTTCATCTGAATCAGAAACTTTATTTTTCCTGGCTAATTTAGCCTCACTGTCCGGCATTAGGAAAAGAGTACATGTGCCACCAGAGACATCAAACAGCTGGAAAAAAAAAGCTGTTACATACTGGAGATTTTTTAGGGTCTCCATTTGGTTCCTAATTTTTTAAGTCACTTCAGTTTCAACCAGATCATCTCTGTTTGTTACTCTGCCTTGGCTGTGCCACCCCATCTTCTGGGGATCTACAAAGTAAACACATCTACTGAACTGATCTTTGTTAAGAATAACTCGGGCGTGTTGGTTCATTGATCCAGTCTGCTGCCCATCCAATAAGGGGTAACATTCACACAGAACAGGTGTCGGGAGCTCTTTAATCTACCTCGTCTCTGAGATGTTTCATGCACTGTTCAGTCTGTCACCATTTTACTTCAATGTACTTTAAAGTGTATATTAAGAGATATAAAATTGAGGATGATATGGTCAAAAGGGGCATTTTCCTGTAAGTTATGGACCACAATCTGTCTTTACCTGTGATTGTGGGCTGATTGCAGTTGAATTAGGAGGGATACAAGCTGCAGAAGAATTTGCTCTCATGTCATAGAGCAAAGCCCTGCAAGTCATGACTCGCTCACTTTTCTTGTGATAATTCTGAATCCCTTCACTTTTGGTTTTATCAGTGGGATACAAATATTTGGTAATTTTTACAAAGCATCAGAGGGACACTGATCACAACACAGCATGAATTTTATCCAGTGCAAAACAAAGAATCCTTCCAGGAAGCATAGGTCTGGGGAGAAAAAAAAAAAAAAAAAGCAAAGAGGAAAGCAGAGACAAACAAAACAAAATAATGAAATGTGTGTTTGGGAAGGACTTCAAAACGTAATAAATCAATGACATTGCTGTCATGCTCTGGCAATCTAATTTGACTGAAATAGCATTCACAATCAGGATGCTTAAACAAACTTGAAGCCTTTCTTCTACTCTCTGAATCCCATGTATAAAAGTATCTGGCTAAGCCTAGAGGACAAAACAGAAGTGGAAATACGATCGATGACAAAAATTGTAAAGCCTGCCATATTTTCTAGCATTTGATATTGGCAACATGACTTTCAACCCAAATTTGTAATGCTTAAAAATCATCCAACAGTTCACATTTACTTGATGAGAACTGAGAAAAAATAGAAGACAGATGAATCCAGCCCTTGACTTTAAAATATGTCACCGTTTGATATAGAAAATACTTGCAGCACTTTGAAGTGTTTTGGCAAAACTTTGTAATAGGCAAGACTGCCAGGCTGCATCTGAGCTGGCAGAAGTACATCATTTATAAAACCCAATAGAGCACTGACATTTGCATGACAGGATATTTTATAGTAGCTCAGGAATTCTACTGTATTTTATCTCTGGCATTGCAACTTTTTCACTTAGACAACAAACTGCTATGGTGGACATTATAACTTGTGTATTTTAGTCTTCACTTGCTCAAGAATTGTTTTTCAGCACTTACAGAAGACTCCAGGAACACTTGATCCAGTACATCCTCTGTCACAAAAGCACTCCTTTTCTCCCTGCCAAGATTGTGCAGTAATCAGAAGACTAAGATGTCATTGCTGCAAAATCTTTATGCACATGTAATAAGGCTCTTACATACTGTGTGTGAAGGGAAATATTTATTGTCTATTTCTCTAACTATGGATTTGCTGAACCAATACAGAAAAAGACAACTTTTTTTTTAATTTTCATATAGAATTTACATTGCTTTTTTTTTTATTTTTTTTTTTTTTAATTTGCTGAAAGTTATACATACCTTGTACCTGAGATTTAAAATTTTGGAAATATCAGTGTCTACAGTCCATGGGTATAAACTCTTTAAGAGTTTTTTGACATCTTTTCTTTTGGCTGTGGTTATGCCAAGCTGAGTAGCTACTCCTATGCAGCCCCTTGCTCTTCACTGTCCTGCTGTTAGATGCTATCTCCTGAGAACTTGGATACATCTTTGTTAACCCATTGCATTGAAAATTAGTTGAGCAAGTTTGAAATTCTTGCACTGTAGGTCTTTCCATCTGAAACAAGTTAAGTGGTCACAAGAGCATCTCAGCTGAAAGATCTGAGTAGACAGTCACAAGGAGCAGCATAAGATTAGCTTTGGTTGGATGCAGAGATCAGGAGTCACAGGGGCTTTCATCAAGCCCCTCACCCAAAATTAGTTCTTCATTTTAACTAGTCCTCTTTCACTCAAAAAACCCCAAGTGAAGATTCAGGGAATTACAGAGAAATCTGAGATCATGCACAAGTAGTTCCATTCATATAGATATCTATATCTATATATATATTTATGTATATATATATCTATATTCCAATAACATGTTAAAGAACAGATTTAAAAGTAATTTGGAATTCTTCCTTTTAATAATAAAAATGGGAAAATAAAAAAAAAGAAACCTTAAGAAGAAGTGTCTAAGTATGGTGATCAGTTATTTACTTAAGGCCCAGGGAGTGCAATAGTCCTTTTTAGTTCAACTACGTACGAGGCATCGCTTTTATGAAAGAAAAAAGGCTTAAAACCACAAAAAGTGGTACAGTGAAATGCAAGGAGACATGACCAGATAAATATACCTCCCTGGAAAGAACACTATTGATTTTTACAGTGTTTTTTCTGCAGGGATTCTTTATTCAAGCCTGGCAGCCTTTCAAAATCTGCATTTAAACAAAATTTTTTAAAGTGATGATCCTGATCCATTTTCTCAATGTCAAGAAATAGAAGTGTACTCTTAATGAAAAAGGCACTCTAGATATAAAATATTTAAAAGCTTCATGCTAGAATACTTTCTGGCTAAAAAAAATGGGGTGGAGGTGCAGAGGACACTTAATTTTTATTTTTTTTATGCCAGCACCAAGAAGCAATTCAGCCAAGAGGAGACTTAAAATCAGTACTCCATCATCATCCCTCAGGCCCAAATCTTTTATTGAGAATGATGCTTGAAAATTATTGATGACTCAGGGTGCAAAGACCATTTCAACTTCCAGTTTCCAGCACACACGATGAGAAAGTCACCACAAAGATGTCTGTTCATTGATTTCCTTCTGCTCCTTCTTGCTGCCCCCTCCTTCCCCAGGAGCAATTTACCTGTTAGTGCTCTTTCTGTATGTCATGTACTAAACAAGTGATGATGCCAGGTGGTTTTAACTGTAGAACCTTTTTGTTAAAAATAATTCTTTCTCTCCTTGACAAATGTTTACACACTGCAATGACTTTTCCAAATGTCTCAAAGTTCAGTTCATGCTAAGGAAGAAAAGGGACAACAAAACAAAATATTTCTGCCTCTCGTGGTTCCCTTCTTTCTCCCTCCTTTTCCCCCTCCTTTTCTGCACATATTCTGCACGTTTGGTAAGAACACTGCAATAGTGAGATTTCCATTGTTTGCTTGTTTGTTGGCCAATTTAGTAAGAGTTTTGAAAGTCAGTGTCACATCACAGTTGTCCATACGTTTCAAACAGGTACACTTACTGCCCCAGATGCACTGTAGCTGAGATTGTGGTGAAAAACAAAAGGAAACCTTTTCTAAGAGCAGCAGTCTCTACACTGTTATATTTATTGTCTCTCACTCGTATGACTTCCTTCCTTCCTTCCTTCCTTCCTTCCTTCCTTCCTTCCTTCCTTCCTTCCATGGGGCTTAGGTACCTGATCAAGCTGCAGTCAGGAGCAGAAGGGCAAAACAGGACAAGGCTGGGGCAAAGCTTCAAACCACCTCTTCAGATCAGTGAAAGACTTGCCAGCTACATTAGGAACCTAGGAAGCAGAGGATGGGGGAATAAACAAAAGAAAAAAGACAACTCAGGCTTTTAAATTCTCTGAAAGCCTCGTGATTCTCAGTCCTTCCTCAGAGCCTCTGACAATGTCTCTTTCTCCATTTTTCTCAACTACTTACCCCCTTGCCCTCTTAGCCTGAAAATCTCCACCCACTCCCTTTCCACTATACACCACTGCTGTTAAATTTGTTTTATACATAGTGTTCAATGCCCTGAGCTGCCTCTTTAGGGATCTGCCATGGAGAGAGGACTTTAAATTCTGTGTTTAACTTTTACTGCTGCCACCATCTATCGTCAGTTCAAGAGGAATCAAATTATTTTCCTCATTTCCTTCCCTAGCACTCCCTTAACTATGAGCTTGCATTTAGTCTCACTAATCTGAATTCTGGAATGCTGTATAAACATCTCTGTGTATGTGGAAAAGGGAGTATGAATTATGCCATGCTGAAAAGGCAAGAAAACAGCCATAAGTAACATTTTAGCAAAATCAAACCCACTTCCATGCAAATGAGTTCATACTATGAAGGAACTGAATGCACTCTGAGTTTTTTGCCTCTTAGGAATCTGTATATGTGGAGATACATTTGTGCTTTTTGAGCTGAGTTCTACTGAAACTGGGAGATGGGGAAGTGACACAAAATGGAATGAAGAAAAACAATTCCCACAAGATAGTAGTGTCATGTTTCCAATTGTTGAATCAAATCTACCTTGCAATGACACTTGCCCCTTTAAAAAACTCTCTCAGGAATTTAAAGACTTGAAAAAGCTTCAGGCTGAAATGCACTATGACATTCAATCCAATACATTAAAAACCAATCCATACTGTAAAAATGTTATAAACAATGTCAGCAGCAACTATAACAAGAAAACAAAAGATTGCACCTTTCCTAGAGGTATGTATATTTAAAAAATAATTTAGGATATATTTCTCATTACATTATGAATTAATGTGATACTGGAAATCTCACTGGTGAGTGGGCTCTTGCTGTATGAATAAAATGAAATGCATTTGTACGTTTTTTCCAAGATTAGCATCTTTATCACATCCAAATGTGATGTTTACGCAGCTTTGGTTGTGTGAAGTTAGAAAACAATTTGAGTTGCAAATAGCAGTGGATAGGGAGATATTGTGTACAGGAAAGATTTAGGTCTGTATTAGCTTATTTTTTCCTTGATTAAGGATTCAGAGTTTTTCTACATGAACTTAAAAAAGGGATGCATTAGCAGATATTCATGCACACAATTTGACAATAGAGTTAAAATTCTTATTTCACAATAGCAAAATACTGTCAAATTATACTCATCTTTCCCTGAGAGACTTAGAATTGTAAAGAATGGTGAAGAAGAGAATTATTCACGGCATATTTTACAGAACACATTCTTAAGCCTGACAGCAAGCTACAGTCATTTTATTTTCCTTGAATGCCTTCCTGGAGTACAGCACAGTAGGAGATAGGACCTAAATTGTTCAGTGTCTCTTTGGCAGACAGTGCTGACAACGTGATCTTCCTCAGTGGACAGTGATTTTTATGGTATGTAATCTAATAGCAACAGCAGGCGCAGTAACAGCAGGTTTTCTCTCTGGCATAAGGCAACACAAGACAGTCTGTACTGGGGATGTCTGAACTAGTCCATTAGGTCATTAAAAAGAAAGAGTAAAAGCATACTAAAAAAACCCCAAAACTCCAGACATCAAATAATGGAATAGTTTTTAAACTGGTTAGTGAGGATGGAAGCAACAGGTAACATTGTAGACTTATATTATTAGAGAGATTCTAAAGAGCCACGGACATGAAATCATAGTAATTGCCATTGTAAATATAATAAAAAGATGGTTCATTGTTGCAAGTAGTTCAAAGACTATAGTCTACATAATACTGCTTTCTGAGAAAGAGCTTTGAGAATATATGTGCTAAACAGTAAGCTTAAATCAAACCTGGAATTAAGGAGCTAAATTTTCTAAGTAATTCAGTAATACCTAGAGTTATTCCCTGAGTTACTCCCTGAAAAAATGTTATGAATTTAAAAATGAATCACATCAAGTGCATAAGCTTCATAATATAAAAAATGCAGAGTGTATGATACAGAAGTAGCAGCAATGCAGTAAGAAAATTACAAGATTAAGTGTTATCTAAGGTTGCTAAATCAGGTTTGGATTTTATTTAGCACCTATTTCCTTCCTTGTTAACAGGACCTTTGATGAGTGTACTTACTGAGTTATTTCACTGGTGCTCTTGACTACATATCCAGGATAGGAGATTTTGCCAGACTTAGTGGTACATCACTGGGTTTGCCTAATTAGTTGAATCACCTGGATGTGCTACCCCAAAGATTAAAGTGCCTCGATGTCCTTGTAAAATACAAAGCAAAGAAGCATACCTTTTATTTTAAGTAAAGTTAATAAAGTCACAAAAGGCTTTTTTAGTCTCCCAGCTGGAACTTTCTCCTGGAGGAGAAATGTTGGAAGCAACTGAGTATAGATAAATTCTAAATATTAAAAACAGTTTGGTTCCCCTACTGAGAAGGGGAAATAGAGGGTTCTGGAACCACTGAAGTAGTCCTGTTTATGCTTCTTCTTTAAAGGTTAAGGTGTGTCAAGGAACTATAGCTGGTGACTTTGCTATTTGTATTCTTTTGGCCAACAAGTACCTTGTAAAAAGATGAAAAATTCAGAAAGTTTTTTTTTTTTAGTTAGAACGTACTGTTGCTTAACTTGATTTGCCTACTGTGTGATTATGGTGTTCTGGGAAATCATCAGTTTCAAAACAGACAGAACATGGATCTTAATGGTGGGGGGAATCATATAAAAATATATGTCCTTGTCAGAGAACAGAAAGAAACACATGAAAAAATATAAATTGAGGTTATTAAGGAATCATGATTCATTCTAGTCTCTGAGTGATACTAGTCCAGATTGCCACTGAGTAATTGCCCTTTGAATAAGACAAATCTCCTTTTAACCTTACATTATTTTTAATAATTTTACAAAATAATCTGAAAGCAGTGGAATGATACCATGGAAAAAAGACTAAGAACACTACATTCGTACACCTACCTATAAGTTAATTATTCTGTTGCTGCTAGTCCAAAAGGTAAAAACAATTTTGTAGGACATTTTCTGACTGTTAATGGATAGACAAATGTTGCAAACATGATATCTTCCTTCTGTCAGCGTTAAACAGACAGGAAAATGTCCAGGAAGGGCGCTTTGATGCTTGCATTAAAGGATTTGCCAAGACAATGTTTAATAGGAAATGAATCTTTATGCTTTTTAACATGTTAGTCTTAAACAAGCATAATTGAAATCTTCTGTCTGGAATACAAACAACCCGTGTTTTACTTCAGTAAGCAGACATGATTACTGCTGCTTTGTCGAAGTCCTGTTGCTTAACTGTCTCAGTCTTTCAAATCAAATTATATGTCCTCTCCCTCCACTGCATTGAAAGATGATAAAATAAACAAGGCAGTCACAAAACACTCTCATTTTTTTCCCTATTGGTCTAGTAGAATCCAAAAGAGGCTGAGGTTGAAAAAGAGAGTGGATAAATCCCCTCTTGACCCTCTGTATTAGATAAAGCAGGCTAACAGAGAGAGGAGTGATCACTTTACAGCAGAGATGAACTTCTCACAGGAAGTTTGATAAATTGACATCATTCCAGGCAGTTTGAGGTAATACAATCTTCATGTCTGAACAGTGTAATTACTAGATATGTTTCCAGCATTTGGAAACACTCCGTATCAATCACCACAAGCAGTTTAAGCAACAATTACTTCCAATGGGGAAAAAATAAAAAGGAAGAGAGAAAAAATAGAAAAAGACAGGTGAAAAAATGTTAAATAGTAATTTAGGTATTTTTAAACTTAAACAAAATATTAGAGCTGGAGGAAACATATGTCACGTCAGTTTGAGGCAATGAAGAGAAGACCTGATGCAAGTGAGATGGTTTCAGAGGGGAAGCAGTCTATCTGCTGCCAGGTACATGGCTGTGCTCTAGAATAATCTAACCTAATTTCCTCAGTGAACCTGCAGCAACTTTGATGCTGTCAGTGTGATCCTAGACTAGTTCTCCTATCAATCTCTGTATACGCCCAGGGTTGACACATAGGCATTTTGCCCAGTGATGTGTGATGTATCAATAGTGTTCCATTTTCAAGGGAGGTGTGACAGTACAAAAAGAGCAGAAAAACACAGAAACAGTAGGTGAAATAAATCCATTGTGTATATACATCACAAACTGAGTGTGAGAAGGTCATTTCTGACACTACTCCAAAGAGAGAGATAAGGCTGTTTGTGGAGTGGAACTGTAATAAATGGAAACATCTGAGCTATTGGGCTCTTTTTCCCATTGCTCATACAGGAAATGTTTGACCCACTGACATGCTAGATTAATTCCCAGCAGTATGTTTTCATGTAACTCTTCTTTACTCGATTTCATATGGGGCACATGAGGTTAATTTTTCAAGCTACATGTAAGGTTGCAATTAGTCAATTTTTGTTTATAATCGCATTTATCAAAGTGGTGAGAACCAGCAATAAAACACGTACTAATTGACTTTTATTTGTAATGTCAGATAAGAGGCAAGGAACAAAAATGAATGACTGTTTCACATAAGCTGCACAGAATATATTTTTATGAAGATGATTCATTGTAATTGCTTTGAATATTACACTGGTTAGCCATGAGTAGGTTCTGAACAGATGTTCAAAAACATTGTGTGGACTGTGCTCCAGCTGTTTTCGATTCGTAACAAATGGAACAGGTCTAAGGCTCCTGTTCCTTCCTGTTGCATTCATGGCAATGCTCCACTCTGTGCAGCCTGCTACTGTATTATATGATGAGTGTTATATGATGCATTGTGCATTATGTAATGAAGCTGGAGTTTGGCTTGACCATATCTGTAATTTACCAAAAAAATTACTTTACAAAATGAATCCCTTTTGAAGGTAAAGGTGCATCATCTTGTGAGAGTCACCCTTCGCTACATTGACAGGTATTTTTCACTAATATTACTCCTAAAAGAAAGTTATTTAGCTCATTAAAAAACCAGAAGACTTCTCATGTCTTGAGAAGTATGTCTTATGTCTCAATTAAAGACAGAAGTGTAGCTCAGTTCTGGGTTGAGTGTTAAATTCCAAGGTTTACACATAAACAGGTGTGGATCACAGTCTTCTGAAAAAGATATTATAAAACTGAGATCTAGTGCCTGAGTGTAAGAGACGGTCCGAAAATCCCTCATCTGCCTCACAATCATCGACTAGAACAGAGATTGAGAACCCCAAAACCCCAAGAAGAAAANTACCTCACCTGTTGGCGAGGTGCCCCTCACCTTCGAAAGGACTATAAAAGAGACTCTCTGAGAAGACCCCTTGGAGATCTCCCCAACAACGATGACGGACCACGAGGACTCCGCCTCGTTGTTGGTAGCTATAACCCTCCCCCTCTCTCTCTCTTTCTATACTTTATTTCCTATATCTATCCCCCTCTATCGCATAAATGAGTGAACATGCAATAAAGTGCGTTGTAATTGATTAAGACCAAATTTTCCTCATTCTCATTTCTTTTGCACTCTGAGATCGCTGTAATGAACCATCACGACCCCCGCTTCCTATAAGCGGATCGTGACACTGAGTTAGAATTTTTTTTCAAACTTATATCTAGTAACTATGAAAACTTTAGGTCCCCAACAATAAAGTGACAGTACTACTGATTTCGGGGCAGGTATCATTAAACTTACACAGAATAATATATAAGCATCTACAACCAATCAGATCAAGTGGAGGGGTTGCCCTTTTTTACTGTTGCTTTTTGTAATGAATCTTACTGACTCACGAGGAATCTGATAGGGATCACTTTGAGTTCTTTAGAGTCCTTTCTATGGTAAAGCAATAAGACTTTCTATTTTATAAAGTATATCTTCTAGTGCAAACTAATCTAAAGGAAACTTTACCCAGTAAAGTGATTGTGTAAGCATTTTTATACATTAAGAAATGGAATTAAAATAAGATTTTAATCATCCTTTATTCCACTCTTGAACTTATTATCCAAATGGAATTTATTTGTGCTGGTTACACAAAGAGAGAAATGAAGAAGCCCAAAGTTGTGAGTAAGGTTAAAAGAAGGTGACGGGGCTGAAGATACAGGCAGCAGAATTTTGGTTACGTGATGGGAGAGGAAGCATTGCTTCATTTAGACATCTAACCAGGAATAAAAGAAAAGATACTAGAAGAAAAATGCAAAACTAGACAGAAGATTACAGGAAGGGAAAAGTGTCTATGGCTTCAAATACTCACTGAGCTGCATGTTTCCACAGGGCTGCTCTCCAGCTTCTCACTCCCCAGTCTGTACACACAGGGTTATAAATGTCACACTTCATAAACTTAATATTTAATTCACCTCACCGGTGTATTTTCTGAAAAGGATGAATAAATTTATGGTTATTCTATAACATAAGTTGCATGTGATTAAACTATGTATTCTCTAGAAATCCTTGAAGTATTATCTTTTGTATGAATATGTTATTTTCCAAGATACTTAGATATATGTGAAGGAGCAGCATTTCAAGAAAAAGGAATTAAGGGAGAAAAATGTTTGTGTGTAAGAAAAAAGGATAAAACCCCCACAGTATTAAAATTCATAGAATCATATTTTTATGTATTTAAATATATATGATATACATGTATATTTTTATATGTGCATGCACATGTGTATGCATACATGCACACATTTATAAACATATACATATATTTATATATACACATAAACATATAAATACATATATATAATATTTGTATATCTAACCATATATACTTATATTTTGTTTATGTGTCTTGACGCGCGTACGCACATACACTACTGAAATACTTTTGCCAGAACAGATAAAAACATACCAAAAATTGACAGAAATAGAAATTTCAAGTAATGGTAGCAAAAATAATTAAACATGTGAGGTCACCCTAGCAGAGTGAAGGACTGAAAAGATTGCAGAAGGAACACAAGTGGAGGGCAACAAAAAAGATACTATATCATAATAAAAGATTGTAAAAGCTCAACAATTACTAATGTTTCCCTTTTCTTCTAATTCCAGCAAAGAACTACAAAATAAAACCAAAGTCAGATCTACAACTAATGAAAGAAATCTCTTTGAAGTCACAAATCAGCAGTAATAATCCTTGACATGGATGTTACACTTGGATTGAATAACTGGTGAAATAAATTAAATGTAAGAAAATATGTGAATATATAAGATCAGAATAACCCTAGTTACGGTACATAAACCATCAGGGCAAGAATCCTGTATGGGTTTCTAAACCCATAGCATAGAATTTGCAATAGGCAAACTTTTCTATAATAACTGTTCTATAAAAGGTTATTACATTTGGTGAACAATCTCAGCTCTTTCAGCCTGTCTTCACAGGAGAGGTGCTCAGATCATTTTGCCAGCCCTCCTCTAGACTCACTCCAAAAGGTCCATGTTCTTCTTAAGCTGCGGGCCCCAGAGCTGGGTGCAGCACTCCAGGTGAGGTATCAGGAGAGTGGAGTAGAAGCAGAGAAAATCACCTCCCTTGACCTGCTGGCCATGTGTCTTTTGACACAGCCCACAATATATTTGGCTTTCTGGGCTGCGAGCGCACCTTGCTGTGTGATCCATATCAAGCTTCTTGTCCATGAAGACCTCCGAGTCCTGCTCCTCAGGGCTGTTCTAAACCCGCTTTCCACCAGACTGTACTTGTGCTTGGGATTGCCTGGCCCATGTGCAGAACTTAGCCTTGTTGAACTTTGTGAGGCTCACATGGCCCTACCTCTCAGGTCTGTAGAGATTTAAAATTATTGCAAGCTAGGGATGCAAGCAATTTCCCACTTTTATCTGAGTTTGAAAACAGGCATATCAATAGACGTCCATCTAGTTTTTGAAGACTGGATACAATCATCTGCTGAAACAGCCTGAGAATGCAAATTAACTTCAACACCATGCTTTCCTCAGCTGCATCTTTTACCTAGGAAACTAACAACTAAAAGCTATCAGGGCAATGGTATTATTACTCCTTTCAATTTCTTCAAAGTCATGCTCAAATTATGACACAACATAGGCCTACTAGTAGCACTGCTAGGTTCTGAAATTTGCTTGCGGTTTGCACTGTCTTATAACTGAATCTGCATCCTGTGTGACTGAGGAGTGAAAGATTCACACACACAATCCATCAAGCTGCAGACACCCTCAAGACTTACCCAAACATGGTTTCTGGTTATTGCACTGTGATCAAAAGATGAGCATACTGAAGCCCAATTAAAGCACACAGCAATTAACTGGAAGCCTATAGAAATAAAACTTCAAAAATAAATCATCTGAAGTTGAAAAGACCACTGAGTGTAGCAGCTGTTACCATCTACATTATTATTACACCCTTTAGCACTGACAGTTTATCAAGATGGCAATGAGATGCATAAGATATACTACTTAGCTTTAATAAACATTTTAAGGATGCAAGCAGTAAAGAATGGGACGTTTGCACATCTATCAACATGCATAGTATTTGAAGAAAATATCCCATTTCCTATAATTCTTTCAAGTTATTTAAAATCCTATATTCTGATTACTGAAAAATATCATTTATTTATGCTGCATTTTATTTTTTCTCTGAAATATTTACAGATTCCCTCTATTTTAATGTGTACTGTTTCCATAAACCATTAAAAAAGATGAAGAACACGAATAGGGTTTCTAAGTCCCTGGTATTATGTGCCTGTGCACATCTGTGTGTCTGTCTGTGTGTGAGTGGTTGGGAGCCAGATTAAGCAGGAACATTTACAGCAATTCACTAGTTCTGGAGATGCTAAGCTTATAGCTATTGAAAAGTTACCCAGGAAGAAAAATGAACCCTTCCCTGCCTACATCATCCAGCACTGAAATTTCATTATTTTTCCTCACCCTCACCTTCCTAGAATAGGGGAAATATTCCTTTCAGCCCTACAGCTGTATAAAAGCCACTAAGAAAGTGATAGACACAGCTATTGCCCTCCCCTTTTACTCTTAAATATTTTATTTCTATTAAAAAAGAAAGGAAAAAAAGATAATAGTTACTTATATTTTAAATATTCCTACACTAAGTACATTATTATGTTGTAGGATCCTCCTTTCTTCTTTTTCCTTCGCTAACATACACCATAAGTTACCCCAATTATTTAGATACTAGCAGAACCACATTATATATTTGTTTTTTATCTCATGCTCCTTTCTATTGAGGAAGAACTGAAGCATCAATAATGTAGACCAAACCTTAAAAAAATAATTCTTAAACATAGTCTATTAGTGTCAAACATTTTCAAACTTTTCCATGAACATTTGCCCTTCATAAAAAATATATAAATAGAAGTTGGATTCCCACCAAATGCTGAAGAATTATCTGTTATTTATACAAATGTCTGTCTTTCTATGCTAAATGAATTAATTTAGTAATTTTTCTAATGAAATACTCTCCACAGAATGTTGACAAAGAAAACTAGACAATGGCATTTAACAAAACAAAAATCTTCTAATGCAGTTATTAACAGTTACACATTTCTATTTAAACTCAGCCCAAGCAATTCTGTTCTTCAGAAGGAATCACTTTATGATAATTAATTTGACTTTCTATGGATGCAAAGGGAAAATTTCTTCTTGTAACAGCCCTAAACCCAGCAGGTCTATAGAACATCAGTGGACCATGGGTTTTAGTTTGATTAAAGTTTTAAACCCATACTCTGTGGGGTTCACTAACGATAAGACTTATAAAATGTCTATGCATGTAAAATGAAAGCAATGTGGTTTGTCTGGAGGCAAATCAGCTTTCAAATGTAAAATGACGAAAAAGCAGTTTTACTCCATTAAAAGTTCATACTTACTTTTTTTAAATGTACATATAGATACTTAAATCAATTGCTAAAATGCTCAAAAACATATAATTATGTTGTTCAGTGCTAAGCAATCATTGCCAGTTTCAAGGCCTTGCTACTATAACATGCCTAAGGCAAACAGTCTGTGCATTCATGAATATTGGAAAGACTAAGTCATAAATCTATAATCTGAACATAAACATTTTTCAAGCTGCCTGGAGTCTAGGGGTTTTTACTTGTAGTAACATATATTTCATTTGAAGACTGCTGGTTTTATTTGCCTTCCCCCAATTTCATATTTTATATAATATTTTTAACTGTAATCATGCATCCACCCAATAATTTCTAAATTAATAAAGGCTGCCAAGGAATGAAAAAAGACAAGGACACTGTGTGGTCAATCTTTTTCACCTTCAGTGATGCAACTGCAGTGGAGATTTTGTCTTGTTTTTCAAAAGTGCACACAGTACAAACCATATTTTTGGCTGCATTGAGCAGGAAATTACTAGGAAAAAAATGAAAGTTTCTATACCATTAGAGCAATTTAAGTTTGTCAGATAGAGGCAATATCACACAAATTTATCTATGCAAATGCCATCCCTGCCACAAATAACAAATCCTAGAGCTCAAGTTTAAAGATGGTTTGCATTATGCTCTTCCAGAGGAACACAGAGTTGACCTTTTCTCAAGTAAATTAGTTCTTACAGAATACTCCCTCTTTAGCCCCAGTGTTCAGGACATCTGTGTGGACCATCCATCTTTCTTACAGCTTAGAGTTGAAACCAAGCATTTTCTCTTTTGTCCTTCCTTAAGTATTAACAGTTAATGGAAAAGGAAGAAGGAAAGGAAGGAGGGAACAAATAAACCAGACAGCACCAACCACTTAACTTTTCCTTTTTTTCATCAGGGAACATTCTTTTCCCCAGAGAAAACGAAGCCCAGGAAAGGAAGCTAACAGCGGCGGTGGGGGAATCCACAGTGCTTCCAACTGGGAGCCACTGTCAAGGTGGCATGCAATGCAATATGTGCCATAGTTTGGTAAATAATACTGTCAGACAGAGCAATGGCAATCTTTTTCTTATGCTTCTCTTCGGATGGTGACACCATGAACAGAGAGGTGTTCCTGAAGTTTTCTTCTGCGCCAAAAGCACTCATTTCATGGGAAACTCAAACAAGAACATCTATTCATTCGATTTCTGCAGTTATCCATTGTACTGACTGTCTTCCTTACATTATTTTTAAGACAATCCACTCATTTTCTCAGCTTGCTGGAATCCATATACATACTGTCCCACACACAAATAAACCACTGAAGAGGAAAATTAAATATTTCCTCATTCTTCCTGAGACACAGGCAAAAGAGGGAGAAAACTAACCATGAACTTCTTTGAGACCACATCTGCTAATATTTAAATACGTATTCTCTTGTGCACAATTATTTTCAGAGGCAGGGCTTGAATGTCACATCCATCATAATTACCAAATTTGCTCTTCAGTAACTGTTTTGCAATTCCTGTTACAGCATTTAAGAGTTTTCACTTGTATATCTGTAGGAAAACTTGAAGCAGAGGAAGCTGCATCCAACCTATAGTAAATGATTTTTAATTCTTAGTTTGCTCTTCTAATCATCTCCAAGTAGACACTGAGGGTCAAGAATCAAGTGTAAGGAAAAGCAGAATCATATCTGATGAGAAGTTCAAGTTGAACTGAGAAATTACACAACACATTTGCGAGGCAGCCCAGAATGTCATAGCTTTAATATCAGCATGGAATATGTATCCAGAGGAGGTGGGGCATTATGAGAAATTAAATTCATAGGTGTAACATTAAAGAGCTGGTTTAGCAAAGTTCAAAGAGAAAGCTAGGTGATTTCAATAGGTTTTGAAAAATAAGTGTTAGGAAGTAGATGAAATGACTGCATCTATTTTACAGATAAGTACAGTTAAGTGGTGGATGTTTTCAAAGGATTTGCTATTGCTGCGTCTTTTAGACATAGAGGTGGCAGAAGAGGGAAAAAATAAAGTTTTAAGAACATGCTATGATAAAGGTAACCAGGGTGGTATGGCTTGAAAGAAGGATAATATTTAGAAACCTGTGAAAAATATAAAGTGACATAAAAGATAATGTAATCAGATTGGAATGTAAAGAAAATACAAATAATGTGGGGTAATGTCTGCTTTCAAAAAGGAGCCAAATGCCTATTAGGGACACATAAATAAAACCTCCTGCTGAAGAGCTGCATTCTCAAATAAAGGAGTTTGAACATCTGAGAATAGAACTAAAAGCTGGCAACATCTATCATTATAATGATTGCTTATTACCTGTATTACAGTAGTGCCTGAGGCCCCAATTAAAGTTCATTCCCCATTATGCCAAATACCTACAAATGCATGGTAAAAATCAGAATCCAAAGATTAGTGAAGGAAGTAGATGAATGGAGGAAAAACTGAGATCTCTCTTGTATGCTTCAGGATCGAAGAAGCAGAGGTTAACTGCTTACTCTAAGTTGTAAAGGAGGATTTAGATGCCTAAATTACTGAGGTGCTTAAAAAAACTTAACCTGTGATTGCAAATGAGGAAACAACAAAATGCAAGGGAAAAATTTTTCACTGTGATTTATTTCCTAGCTGTTGAGGTTGCTTTAATACAATGGTTGGATTTTTCTCTTTCACTTCAGAAAGCAAGTATTTCCCTACTGATTGTGAACTGTTTCACAGAAGGAAGAAGGAGTCAGGTTTAAAATAGCCCTATATATGTGGGATACCCTTGTGTTTGACAAGAATTCTAGGTGCACAAGAGGCAAGATTGCAATAAGACTTTTAGGGACCGTTAAAAAATTTGAGGAAAATTGTAATTTAATGACAAGTGAGTATAGCTATAAACCAGGCCTTTGTGAAGGCCAACTAGGATAAATTTCAGAAGACAATAAAATTAGTCTTTACTTACTGCCTATCACAACAGATTATTATGCAGAGTAGCAGGTGATGTAGAAGAGTCCTGCCAAGCCAGATAGCAATTAGAAATTATCTAGAATTTATCCAAAAATATTTTTTTAAAGAAACATCCCATTAATTCCTAAAGGGGGAGATTTTTTTAGAAGTAGGAAAGAGGAAAAGTCCATTTAGGAGAACAAGAATGTTTATATTTTCTGAAGCAATAATTTTCATTTTTGGAAGCGTTTAAGTGTTTTTAAAATGCCAAGGATCTTTGTTAAGCAAAACCACATTGATAATTAGAAGCCTAAAATCTCTTTTAAATGAAGACTGAGTTCCCAACACATGGACTCCTGAAGATCACTGGACACTAACTGAGATTTTTGATGTACTATGTCTCCTAATTTGATCAGGGGCAGTTAATAGCTATAAACATATTAAGTCCTCTCTGCACTTCTAAGAAGCCAAGGTAGATATCTCAGATCCACTGAAGGAACAGTATGCATTGATTATGGGTCCTTTTTTTTCCTTCCTGTGAAAGTTCATGAACCAGAGTTGAATGCCTCAGTACAATGTAATACAAGCAGAGACATGGGTGCCTCGTGGTAGGATTCGCAGTGGTCAGCATCCTAAACAGCGATAATGCGTAGGTGGGCCAACAAAAAAATTCATGGATAGAGATGATCTGCCATGTTTCCTCCCACTTCTAAGTGCCTAAGTGCAGCCCAAATTATGTGCTTATCTGAAAGTGGGACTCACAACCTGGAATCCCACCTGCACTTAAATTCCTTTGATTATGGAAAATTGGTTCACTCTTTTCACTTAAAACCTGTCTGTCAAAGGAGAAGGAGGAGAAACGAATGTTAAAATAGACTAGAGATTACAGCAGTTTCTAAGGAAACCGAAGTCAATGCCCTCCTCATGCAAAATGAGCTGAAATGCATACCTCTCACCTCCCACAGGAGTGCCCCCTCCACTACTCACCTAAGGCTAGGCCTAAGGCTAAGATGCACATCAAACACAGCATATACAAAGCAGATGCTGTACATTAAATGTCCAGGTACGTACCCTCTAATCCCATTATAAAATCCTTTGAGGCTATAATCCTACAGTTCTGAGGTAATCATTTGATAAAAAGCTATATCTGCTACTGATGTAGCACTCATTTTCAAATTAAAGAAAAGATTAAGGAAAGGCTAACACCACACAGAAATTGATCAAACAGCAGGGAAAAAGTGGGAATGCTGCACACTCCCGACAAAATCACTTCAGCAGCATGGGAGCAGTAAGTGTAACGCTATTCTTAGAAGATCATGCAGATTAAGAAATAAAAAAAATAAGTAAGAAAAGTTAAAGAAAACAGAACCATGACAAATAAGAAACTTTTTTTTTGCCAGAAACTAATATTCAGAAGTACAGATATTTGGGACCCTCTTTTAGAATAAGAAGTAACCTATTTCGATCGAGTTATTTACTGATTAATCAATAACCGAGAAACTGAAGCTGGAACAATGCTGGAAAACCCTACATTATGTTGTAGGTATGCTACACATTCTTTTGTTGAAAACTGCACATTTAATATGGAAAATCAGTTTTAAAAATAGTTGAAATGAACAGGACTACTTTTAAAGAAACATTTCTGTTACAACTGCACATACCCTGGGTAGGTTTGATCAAAATATTAAATTTTAGAGCAGAAGCAGAAGAAACACACATGTCCAAGTTTAACGAGGCAAAAAAAAGAACAGATGTTCCAAGATGCTGGGCACACAAAGGAGCAGGAAGCTGAGAGGGGGTCCATGAGAGTGTGGAAAGTACCAAAAGCCAGAATAAAAATAAAATAAAGCAGGGTATGAGGCCAATATAGAACATGGGGTAAAATTGTGGAAACAGAATCCTAAAATTTAAATCTGATTATAACTAACAGATAATAATACCTCTGTTATTGAAGGTAAATGTCACATCCCTACAAGTATCATGAACTATGCATTAATAATTGCTGTTCCCAAAAAGCAGGCAAATGCTAAAATACTAACATCTAAAATGCATACAGCAAAAAATAAATGTTTCAGCCTGAATGAAAGTTAAAATAGATGATTTTCAGGATCTTGATGGAAGAGAAAAGGACTGGGCATGAGAAAGGTGCTCAGTCTCCCTTCATTGGCCCAGAATGAGAGTTGCACACCTGTGCATGGCTGCAGCAAGTGCTGGTTTTGTTTCCTAAGCATGAAGTGTTTGTGTGTTTAACATGGAACCCAGAAGCTGAAACAGAATTTGCTGCAAGACAGCATTGCTTAGACATAAGTAGTGTCACTACTTCTGTAGCAGCCACTAAGTTTAGACTAGAACCTACTGAAATTCACTGGACTTCTCGCTTTTATATGTCTTTTATCCTATTTACTGCAGTGTGCCAGCCCCAGGCCTATTCTGTTATTGCCCCAGAAATTTTCTTACATTCCTTGGAAAGTAACCTATTTCCTTAAAAATCCAGCTTATCAGGACATGTCTCTTTAATGACAAGGCTCTTACATACAAAACTACCAGGGACTGTAAATAGCACCTGCCAGTCACTGAGCGATAAGATGCTGCATATAAAGCAAAGTAAAGTTCAATGGGAATATGCTCTGAGAGTCAGGAAATATATTTTTAAGCAAGAGAGAAGCATCATTTTCTATTCTCCTAGTATTTGGCACCAGATCTGCATTTTCTTAGAATGTGTTGAAGTGTGACAAACTGCCTTATGGAAACAGCCACACACAAAAGACCTTCAGTAATTATAACATGCAAAATGTGCCTAGAAACTTCTGATTAATAATCACATTTTGTTTCCAAAGCTAATTTCCCAGCATTGTTGCAGCACTTCTGTACATTGTTGAATGCTGGTTGCTGGGTTAATCCATATCACGGTAACGTGACATCTGAAACACCCTGACAACGCCTGCACTGATACCCATTAACTACTTTGCATGTGCAGTGCTCTGCAATAACCAAGAAGACATAATTCAAGGTCACAACTATTACAGCTACAGAAAGCACAGAGAAGAAATAAAAAATAATGTTTCAAAAGCCAAGAAGGCTTCCATGAATAGTGTAGTGAAATATAAGTAAAGGTTCAGTCTAATACTATATGAAGCTAGGTAATATTGTCAAATATTGTACTTAGCTTAATAAATTAGCAAATCTCTCCCTTATTATCCACTGTGGGTGTCTGCATTTTAAAAATGTTTAGTTTGGCATCTCTAACATTAAGGAAGCCTAGAGGTGATAGCTGATACTTCTAACAGAGAAGCATGTAGGTGTACAAGATCTTCACGAGTGTATTTGCTCATACAAACGTAGCAGAGGATAAGTGATCTCCACCTCCACTCTCAGCGTGCTAGACATGAGGCATGATCAGGCTCTGCCAAGCATTATTAGGTATCCTACCAGTTTGTGTCCTGGCTGTTTGAGCTGTTGCTTCAAAGTGCACCACAGCCCTCCTTGTCCTCCTTGCAGAACAGGCATTCCCCTGGGGACACTGAGATCCCTCTTCAATCGACCCAAAATGAACGGTTATTTTCTGGTTTGTTTAGAAATAATTAGTAACTCAAATGTCATACAGTGTTGTTTACAGCAAGAAACTGCAAGAAGCTACTCATTAAATATGAATGTTCATTGTAACCAGGCAGATCTCTCTAAATATTTATCCCATTGTCTCCATCCTCACTTATTTTATATGCTCTAAATTTATTTAATAATAGCAGTAGATAAGAAATCATTAAAACAGCAGAAAGATCTTATATTTGAAAATGTATATTTATAAGGTTCTTGAAGCGATATTAATGGTATAATACTTGCAAGATGGATTCTATTCTGTTTCGGGGCATTTTGAAGTTATTCCTCATATTCAATTTAATTTAATTTACAATTATTGTAATTTCTGTGAACTACTTCGATAAGAAAATAATTGTTTTGCCCTTTTTAGATCTTATTATGAAACATTACTGAAGAACAAATAATAGATGGGCATACTAAAAGATCAAAATAAAGCAGCAAATCAGACACTGAATATGCAAGTTTAAAGTCATCATTTCTTAAAAATGCTAGTGTTGCTGATGAAGCTTCTAAGGTCACAGTAATGAACAAACATTGAGAAACTCCATCTGTTTCAAAATGATATATGTTACTGTGCAGTATAGAGACCAAGATCTAATTAAATAACTACCAGAAAAAAAAAAAAAGGCAGAGTTTGTAAAGAAAAAAAAAATTGCAAAATCCTTGGAAAAAAATAAGACTTTAAACAGAAGTCTTTAGTTTCCAAGAAGAAACACAAAAAATAGTTAAAATGTTGCATTGAAAGCTGACTAAGATATTATCATCCAAAATTTTGTGAATTACTAATCATTCTTAGCAAAATCTATTTCACGATGTTTTAATTAAAAAAAAAAAACAACAAAACCGTATCAAGAAAAGTTTTCAAGTTCAAAATAGAGAAATTCCACAAAAAGTTCAACAATACCAACTTAGATTGCCAGTCATGCATCTCAACTAAAATATTTGAGACTTCATTGTCGCTGTTGAGCGCTAGCCGAGTGCAAGAACCAGACTGGATCGGGTGAGGCGGAATTCTGATTTTATTATTTAATTCTAAAATTTATATAGACTTTTAAAAGTTTCTCCGGATTGGGTCAATTCAAAACCTCCCCCTAGGCCCATAGGCCAGGTAGAACTGCCCATCTTTCCAGAGACAGTTTCAATAACATCCAAACCTTATCTTTATTTATAGAACACAGGGAGAAGAAGAGAAAAATTCCCATGGGAAAGAATCTGTGCTACCACAGACTCTTACTTTTAAGCTTTTCTTGGGGCTAAGTTGATGCTTTGGAGACTAATTTCATACTATCTGAACTGAGGCTGTTGCAGAGGTACTTCTCCTTCTACAGCTTGGATGACTCAGAAAGACAACATCCCANAATACCGAATGTGTGGTCTACACCCCATAGGTGTAAGAACTGCCGCGTCTTCTGTGAGGCGTAGGCAGGACCATTGTCGGTTTTCACAGTGGCTGGCACACCCAGGACCGAGAAGGCTAATTTCCAATGGGCAATGGCATCACGTCGGGGTCACCAGATGTCGCTGTTGAGCGCTAGCCGAGTGCAAGAACCAGACTGGATCGGGTGAGGCGGAATTCTGATTTTATTATTTAATTCTAAAACTTATATAGACTTTTAAAAGTTTCTCCGGATTGGGTCAATTCAAAACCTCCCCCTAGGCCCATAGGCCAGGTAGAACTGTCCATCTTTCCAGAGACAGTTTCAATAACATCCAAACCTTATCTTTATTTATAGAACACAGGGAGAAGAAGAGAAAAATTCCCATGGGAAAGAATCTGTGCTACCACACTTCATATCCATGGAACCCAAAAAGTATTTACGTCTACCCCTACCACTCACAGGTAAATGTTTTGAAACCACAAGAGTTATTTTGGACAGAGCTATTTTTCTGACAAAATATTTCTAAGGATTTCTCCAAGTAAGGAGGACAAGAAAAAAAGTAAAATCTCAAAGAGCTTTTATTGAAGTACAAAGCAGCTTTTATCCAATACTAATTGCAACAATAGACATTTTCATTTGGCATCTTGAATTCTTTTTTTTCCCCTCACATAGTTAAGAGTTATATCTGTTCTGTTGAACAGAAATATAATAAATTGGTTTTTTAATCTCATTTCCCTCAGATAGAATTTAAAAATAACCTCCTCCTATTATGCGGCCCAGTTTCTACTTGATGCAGCATTTTCTGGATAAAACATTTTTAACAGAAATAATGTCTGGAGTGCTGCCTATGAAATGGTAATACTACCTCCCTCTAGACTATTCCAAGTTCTTATCCTGTGAAATTATTTTACTTACATTGCACATAATTATCGGTCCCATAGAATAGGGCTTTGCTTTGCAAAAATAAATATCCAGAGCTACTGTGTTTTCTCATGCAGTTGAAAAGTCAGAATTCTGAATACACACCTGTCCTTACACATTGCTTCTATAGCACACACATGCTCTGTCTCTGCCTTTTTTCCCTTCCCTAGTGTTGGATAGATAAGGGGTCCTGTAAAAACGATGGCTTAGCCTGCTGCTGAAAGCTGTTGCAGTGATACCTTACAGATCTATGTCCTGAAAGAGTTGCATAGCAGCTTCCCATCCAGCTTTGAGAGGACAAAGCATAGTAAGCTTTCTGCAGCTTTCTTGACCTTCTCTGTCCATTCCTTCTGTGCAAATAATTCATCTTCTTCAGTGCAGTCTGCAAGCAGAACTCCATTGAGCCAGTAGAGTGGTGTCAGGGATTTCCCCGGCTGTCTACCCCTTTGCTCTTTCCTCTGTGCTGCCACAGCAGAGAAATGACTGTGCGGCAAGCTAAAGATGATATTTTCTGTGAAGAAAGGTACAAATTGTGTAGGAATGAAAAAAAAGAAGATAGTGTGTTTGTGTGTAGATTTGAGGAGGGGGAAACCCTGGCTGCAACATATAAAAGGCCACTGTGCGCTCTCATTTCTGTGTTGTGCAAATTAAATGTTTTGCTAAACCCCAACTTATCCTGCAGAATGAATTGTTACAATCTTTGAAATAATTTCATAAGTTTGTGGGTCTTCCTAGTTTTTAAAAGGATTATAAAACTTTTTCTTTCCACAAAGCTCTATTACCTTGTTTGTGCAGTATGGTATTATAGCTTTTGGTGAAATATGCTGCACATAACAAAAACAGGAGCTCTTTAGGAAAAGTATATTAGTTGCATCAGATGTAAAAGGTGGTTGAACCTGAGATCAAATCAAGTCTCAGCTTAAAGAGGAACAGACTGAAAGAGTCATGCCACTACAGTTAAGGCTCAATGCTGCTCCCCATATCTCTGTATCACAGTTCATCCCTACTGTACACAGGGTGACAAGCATAGGTGGCAAGGAGTGCAGGACCTGAGGAGGAAGAGCATGGCAAAGATGCAGTCAACAGCATGGATCCGAGGGACAGTGTCACACAGTAACAGACTGGTAGCAGTCAGATGCAATATCCCATTAGTCAGGATCAGACAGGATGAAGCGTCACCACAGCAAGGTCCCAGACAGTACAAGACAGGAAGAAACAGCTGTCAGCACATGCTAAATTCAGGAACAATGGATTAATTAAAATGACTAAGGAATGAATCACTATCCATTAAATCCTCCTGGTGATGTTTAAGATTGGAAAAGCAAAACAACAACAATGAGCACCCACATTAATTCAGTATCTTAGCCATTGACATTTTGCAGACAAATCAAAGCAGTTTTCAAGCTGATGCAAAATGTAAGTCATTTTCCCCCCATGTAATTCACATTTATATGGAAATTTAAAAGATCCTATCTGTTCTTTTAATGATATGTCCAAATTAGACAAAGCTTAGAAAAATGTTCTGTTAAACTGAGCATCAAAAAACCTGAAAATACTGGACAGTCAAATGGATAAACATGCAGCTAAGTGTGTCTGGAAACCAAGGATAAATTCTAGCAGATGTATTTAAAAAAAAAATTAACATGGGTAGAATTGTAAATAAAATACAAAAGACAGACATCAGTAAGTTCTCATTTCATGAGCATAACCACTGGGGAAGGTACATATTTTCTTCAGAGTAATTACATTAAGGTGTCTTTGTCAATGCTCCATCACTGCTCTGTGCTCTCCAGAATGCTACCTGCAGAATCTTCCCAGGACAGCAGCTTGTGGAGCTCTCTTCAAACACAGTCAGTGAAACAATTTTGTGGAACTCACACACACACAGACATACTACCAAAAACATACTGTGGATTTAACTTGGTTCATTTCAATGATCTGCTTTGCAGCCCAGTCCCAGAAACAGCTACATGTGGGAAAAACTAGGAGGATGACAAACTGCAGATATTTCAGGAAAGACTAGCCCTGAGTCCATGTCAGGGTGAGGATTTTTTTTTTTTTTTAAGAAATTTTTAACCCAAGTTTGCCACCAAAGATAATATAGTGTATAATGATATTTTGGGAATGTATGCTTTTAATCACATAACAATCAGTTATTCTAGGGGAAAAATTCACCCACTCTATCAGCCCAGGAAGTGCAACATTCAAACAGGTATTTGAAATGAGGACTAGTGGATTCAAATAACTCCTTTCCTTTCCCCATCTTACACTCTATTTAGCAACTTCTGTAGCTAGAAGTGCATTATTGTTATCTGTTGAAATATTTTCAACACTGTATCTCAAAATGCTTAAAGATTCGTTTAACATTATGTGCTGTGAAAAAAGCTGAGTTAATATCCATGTAGATAGAGGCTAATATAGAGGCTAAAATACAATTGAAAGAAAATCTCTTCAGTAAAGCATTTCTGAATACACAATCAATCTGTGAGATGAGGCCTTAACGCCTGGACAGTTAACTTTGATCAAAGGACCAGAGCAATGTGCAGTTCTCTGCTGTAAGTTAAGGAAGACTCCCTGATAAAGGAACTGTGTATTCAGCTGGAAGGGCTCCTCTGTAAATCCTTAGGCAGCATATGTACTGTGGGTGGTCTCATGTCACAGAACACTAGAAAGGTACAAGGTTGTGTCAATTCACCAGCTCAGCCTAAAGGGAATGGTACAGCTCAGACTGGCTTTCTGGAACAACTGTGTCATACTTCTGCCCCCAAGGTGCAAACCCCATTCACTAGTATTAAAAGGGAACAAAATTAATCTAATTCCTATGTATTTGAACCATTTCTGCAGAAAATGGGAAATAAAGGCAAAGTGAAAGTGTAATCCCATTTAAAGTAACACTGTCAAATAGGTCTTCAAACACATTCATTTACATACCAGACAGATCCTTATTACTAGTTCCAGCTGCCTGACCTAGCCCTAACAATCAGGGGATTACAGAAATAGCACGTCTTATCGTATGTCATTAACCGGATATAAACAACCTAACACTGTTAGTGTCCTGGATCTATGATTGTACCAGGAAGTGTGGCCCAGATGAAATGGAAAGCATAAACAGAAATACAAGTTTGTAAATGACTAAAACTCAATGATTTCAGGACTTTATTGATGTATGAAATATGCACTGAATCCTGGAAGTGTAAAGAATTACTTCAGTTATACACCACTATTTTCTTTAAGCATAATGTCATGTAACAATCCTGGGTTTCTTTGTTTCTTTCTTTTTTCATTTTATTTTCCTTTTTTTTTCCAGCTATATATTACTGGTGGAGTTTAAATTATTAAATAAACATACATTTTCTTTCATATGCCTTTAACATCTTCACAAGGGGAACTGGAGGGGCAGGTACCGATCCTTTCACTCACTTGACCAGTGACAGGACTTGGGGGAACGTCATGAAGTTGTGTCAGGGGAGATTTAGGTTCAATACCAGGAAAAGGTTCTTCACACAAAGGGTGGTTGAGCACTAGAAAGTCTCCCCAAGGAAGTGGTCACAGCACCAAGCCTGAAAAAGTTCAAGAAGCATTTGGACAATGCTCTCAGGCACATGGTGTGACTCTTAGGGTGTCCTGCGTGGAGCCAGGAGTTGGATTTGATGATCCTGATGAGTCCCTTCCAACTCAGCTTACTCTGTGATTCTATTCTAAAAGTGGACTATCATTATCTTGGAACTTTGACATGCTAAAGTATTTTTAATTGATCAAACATTTTTATCCTTCATATGTGCTTCTACAAGCCTTTTTTGTGGTTTACTAAGGCAATCCATCTGGAAGTAAGATATTCAATAAATGATTATAATTACGTCTCTTTCTTGAAATGTGTTTGTTCTCTTTGTGTAAATATTAGCATGAGATGTCTGCTATATCACTGTCCTCAATTACAACAAAGGTGTTCAGGATGTAAGTTAAGTGAAAGAAAACTGTCTACCAGCTATGCTTTAGGAAGAATGTGGAAATGCATGAGTCTCTCTTGTAGGGCAAGTGGGTAATTTATAGACAATTCATTAAAAAATCAAGGAAAGGAGTATAAAATAGAGTGAAAAAGAACCAATTAAATGCCCATTTCTGATAGGAATTTCTGAACAGGACCAGTTTTCCTTTTAATGTTGAACTACTTTTCTAGGTATTTTCTCAACACACTCACTTTCAGTTTTTGATCTTTTAATCTAAAGATTCAAAGATAGTATAAACATTTTTTTCTAAAGTAAAATAAATTAATATATAATAAATGAATACACATATTGCATTTCATGATGTGTGCAATTTTAAAGTACATGCTTACTTACATTTAAAAATCAATAGAAATAAGAGTTTTGTCTGTAGATTCAGCTGTTTAACATACATCATTAATCAGTTTGAAAAGAAAAACATTATAGTTTAATGTCATATTTTTTTCCTTGAAAGACACATAATATGTTTGTGGAGTAGTTGGTGTGTAAATACAAATATCTAATTTTGTCTTATTCTCTGTAAAGCTACTTACATTTTAATTCCAGTGGAAAATGGAAGAAACTTTTTTGTTATCTCTCTGTCTTTTCACTTTCTGTCCATCTTCAGAACTAAATCTAATGCACCTGTCATAGTGGAAGATACTAAGAATCTCACTATAAGATTTCTGTTTCTTAAAGATTCCAAAAGATACAGTGCTCTCAGATATTCAGTGGAATACTACCCAATTTTAATGACTCACACCTTCCTGCAGCAAGACTAGATGTTTCAAGGAAAGGAACAAAATATTTTCCATATAAGTTTGCCATTGTCCCTTAGATTTTTCTTGTACTTTTCTCATCCTTTCTTCTTACTTCACTCTTTAATTCAACCTACATTGATTTGCCTTCAAAACTGTATTAACAAACACCAGCTGGAGATACCAAACTGCAGTTTCTAACTTGACAATCAGCATTTCTTCTTAAAATAAGACCTATGATATTGTTCCCTCATTAAGTGAGGTTAGTAGACTAAACATTTTTGTATTGTTGTAAGAAAACTGTCTTTATGTAATGATGACATTTGACTGCATATTTTCAATATAAACCAGACCTCAATCCACCAAGTCCTTAAGCAAGCTTTTAGGCACCTTCTCTCATCCCACTGCTTGCCATTTAAGTATGTGATGAAGTAGTTCACTAACTATAGCCAAGGTGGAAGCTGGAAAGGCAAAAATAACTAAAATTCATAAAAGAAACCAAGAATTTTCCAGTCAATTTGTTTGTGCTTCTGACTTCTTCACCAAGTAACTTCAGTTTCTTTACAATGCATGGGACACATAATTTTGGGTTTTACTCGCTAAATGAAAATGCTTCGCAGAGAAAACAGCAGGAAAAGCCAAATGCCATGAAAGTAAGTATGCCATTTTACGTTAACAACATTATCTTTCAAAATCTTTCTCAGCTTCAGTGCAGCTTCCGCTAGACTTCATCTGAAAGCTCAAAAATTATTCAAAAGATATTGATTTTTGTTCTGTTAGGTTAAGCAAGTTTAGCATATCAGAAGAGTTATAAGCAGTCGTATCATAAAAGATATGACTGAAAAGATAGAACCATTTTACATCCATAACTTTAGTTCTATCATTATCAAAATATATTGATACATTGCTTTCTCTAACAATCTTTTGGACGCAAAGAAGATTCTGAAAACATAGAAACAAAACAATTACTTTTTTTGGAGCTAGAAAAATTAGGGAGTTTATATAATTTTTGCTTTAAGTTCCTAGCAAACTATTTTAAAATAATAACAATGAAAATATTAAGATAAGAAAAACTATACATTTTGGTTGATTGATATATTTTTCCATGTGACATAAAATACAGAAAACTTAATGTTTTTTGCTTGTATTTGAAACAAAGACAGGCTTCGAAATCCAAAATTTTTACTTTATTTAAATTTTGTTGAAATACTCTTCACAGGTGCCAAATTCAATTTCTCAGGATGCTCCATCACTTTCGTTTCATGGTTTTGGGGCTTTTTGTTTGGTTTTGTGTTTTGGTTGGGTTTTTTTTTTGTAAATTTTTTCAAGTTGATGAAATTTTCTTTTTTTTTCAAGACATCTCATTACCTGAAGGCTTTCTGATATTTCAAGAGATGACTTGCCAGGCAACTTCTTTGTAAACATTTTTCAAAGTTCCTGGTATAAGTTTTCACAGCTCCTAAAATATGTTATAAATTATTAAAGTGTGTAAGAATCTGTAATGCTCTGCTTGAGAAAAAATAATTAAACCAGCACCAATAAAAATGAGAATTACCTGAGCTTGATGAAAGTTTCTTTGATGCTTCAAAAAGCTGGGGTCGTTTTTTATTTTTTCCTTTTACATAAGTTTTAATTTGTATTTTCCTCTATAATTTCAGATCCAAGTGGAATAGAAATATCAAATATAATGATAAAGTGTTACAGTGGTATCTCTGACCTCTGAGAAGAAAAGCCCCAGAAATTTCATTAACCTCTCTGTTCTTGTGAGATTTAAATTCTACTTCAAGAGGTGTAGATAGTTTGGATTGGATAATCATCTTGTTCTCAAGGTGATATTTGAACTGAAATTTCTACCAGCTTGAAGATTATTTTTCACAATGGGCAACATGAAAAAGTATTTCTCATGCTGTAAAACGAATCAAAGTTAGAGTTGAGATCTAAGTGACTGAATATGCAAGTTTTTTGTTATTTGCACATTTTTCTACAGTAGTTTATCCTTTGAGGAAAAAACATATTTTTATGGCACTGCAAAAACAGGTTAATGAGCAAACCCATGTTCAAAAGTTAGAAGAAAAATGCTATGAGATAACTGACCAAAGCTGTACTGAAGATGTATGCAGGCCCCACATCTTGTAACATGTCTGCTTATCAATCAGAGAATTTCTTGCAGGCAAAGGAGGAGGGAGTGATTTTTGTTGTTGTCATTGTTTGTGTTGTTTCCCAGCAAATCTGTTTCAGCCCTTGGGGGAAAAAATAGGGAAAAAAGGAAGCCATTGCCATGTCCTAGCTCTTCTTGAAAAGCTGCAGTTTGAAAAGCCAAGCTTGCTTCTAAATTGTCCTCTAGATTATATTTTAATGTGAAGAACCCTTTGATTTTACAAGTGAAGTCAGCAGTCTGTCCTTCAGAATGTGTTCAAACCAATATCTTTCACTTATTTATACATTAACAGAGGAAATTATCTAAATTGTAAAGATATTTTTGTAACCTCCATGTAATACTTGGTTCATAACACTGCAATAAGTACTACATGGATGTAGTTGTAAACTGGGTCAGGACCCTCTCTGACAATATTCCTCCAAATGTACTGCTTTCAAGAACAGGAGGCAGCATAAGCTCTATTCTCAAAAAACCCCAAAACAACCAGGCAACATAAAATACCATCTTACATTAACATGGTAGTATGCATGTTGCAAAAACAAGGGAGATTCCTTGATTTGCTCTTTTTTTCCTCGACACACGGAATGCCAGCTTTGCAAAAGACACAGTAAATATACACAGTGTATTTACCAAAAGCAAGGCATATTTAGTATTTGATTGTTGAGTTGGACATGTACTCTCTCAAGAAATCTGTTCAGTTTTTACATCAGAAACTTAGGGAATAAGGAAGAGAACAATTTTTTTGGGTTCCTGTAGTGCTCTATGTCTGATTCAACTCACAGCTGCACAAATTTGATTTGCATTGGATTAAAGTCATATGAATTTTTAAATTGTTATGAAATTATTTAAAACTCATGAAATCTGTATGAGAACCTTGTCACCTTCTTCTATCTTATTTAATTTTCTTTGTTTTTGTTTGGGTTTTATTTTTAATTTTTTTCTTCTCTGTTTCTACCCTCCCAAACTTCAGAATGCTAGATTTGCACTCCCTAGCTTCTGTGTTCTGGAGCTCAATAGGTCTTTCCATCTTCAGCATGAACCAAAGTGTATGAATTTCTAATTTGTTTCCCAGGAAATTCAAAAGTCCCATTTCCTTACTGAGTCCCAAGGAGATTAAATACCCAATGTACTAGGCTTGCACCAGCAAGAAGAATTTTGACTAGCTTCAGTAAAATCCCACACACTTTAGAATTCACCTTAAGGCGAATAACCTGTCTCTTCCTTTGATTGGTTAAAACAGATCTGAAAATGTTTCTAGAATATACCAAAAGCCTGAAGTTAACCTTAATGATATTATGACGTCTAATAGGAAATGAAGGACAGAGTGCTAATTCCTACCCTGGAAAAAGTGGAAAGCAAAGCAACTGATTATTCAGTTGCTTCAGAGAAGAGCCAAGATATTGGTAGATATCCAAGTAAAGACTGTCTACCAAGTAGAACACTGACTAGAGAGATGTTTTCCATTCTAGGTGATCTCATAGCAAGAAAACAGATTAGTTTATTCCCTCCTCTGTCCCTAGAGTGAATGAAAGAGTTTATAATTATTCCTCTTTTTTTTTCTTTTCTTTTCTTTTTTTTTTTTTTTAAATACTGTGCAAAAGCTGAGTTTTAGCTCTATTTGCAGCATTTAAGTTATTGATCCTTGCTTCCTGGCTGCATGCATGCTACTGCCCTCATCACTTCCTTGTTCTGTAGAACTCCAGGTAAACACCGAGTATATTTGGCAATAGCAAAGTCACAAACAGCCAAGCTACAGTAGATTAAGTGCCATGTTTCTTCTAGCAGTTATATTAAGTCAGCTTAGACCCCAACCCATGAAGTAGACAGATAAGTGAAGGGAATGCAAACAAATATGAACTCAGCTCATACTATTATCTATTTCATTTAGACCAGGCTGCTCAGTCTTATTTATGTTAACAAGATACATATTGGGGTTTTCTTATGTAGTGTATAATATATCTTTGTTTTGAGCATACAAAGAGTGTGAGGAAAATCCTTTAATTCACAAAGTTTTCTCTCTATGAGGCTTGGTTAGTCTATAATTAATCCCCTAGGCAGACATAAAATCAGAGAATAGCACTGCTTCACAATAGAGAAAAACCATAATCTATTTTATTTTATGAAATCTTGTTAAACATACAGTGTCTTTTGGAGTTAATGGGGCTGCTATTTGCCCTTTTGGCCACTTTTTCTGAATTTTTAAGGGCCAGAGCCTGTTAGAGAAAGGTGATAGAATTTTGCAGAAGGATGAGAAATGTAATTAAACCATGGGGGAGAACAGAAAAACAAATACATTAATTTTTTAAAACTTGCAGATGAGAATTTTCAGATATCTGGTTTGATGGACTTAAAAGATCAAAATCAATTAGTAGAAGAAACCTACAACATAGATGAAAGACACTTGAGACAGCTGCAAGAAACTGTTGTGAAACCACTACTTGGCAATAGTGCAGAATATCTGAATGAGTGACACCCATGCTCTGTGACACAGAAGAATTCTGTCCTGGTGCTGAAATGAAAACTAAACCAAACCAAAATAAAATAAACCCCAGAACAGCAGTTAACATAAGAATAAGCTGATGTCCATTGTTTTAAATTATTATTTTAATATTCTTGTGCATGGAGGAATTAAAATATTGTAAAAGAAAGTGAAAAGAAGCAATCTCAATCCATCCAAATTTGGAAATGGTCAGATTTATGACTGACATTTGCTAAATGATGACTTTAAAATTTGGAATGTTGTGCTAAAAGTAATTACTTGTAACAACAGTTTTGCCTGAACACAATGGTATTTTAATATTTGTTTACTTGAAGATTAAATTAAAAACACTGCATCACCAAAATGAAAAGAAACTAAAACCCAGTCTAATTGTTATCTACTTGGAACCAACTGTTCAGAACAGATGGAAGTAAGCCTTGTACAAGGGATGTTCTGAAACGGGCAATGAGGAAAAAACTTTGAAGTTTTTCTGTAGCAAAATATTCTACCTAGAATTAACCAAATATTTCATATGAAATATTTTACACAAAAATTTTATTAGTGACAAATAGATATCTGGCCAAGAAAAACTAGCATCATTATTCCCATAAATGTGGCAATCAGAGGAAATGTATTCACAGGACTGGAACTGAAGAGCTTTCTTTAGGATGCCAGGCAAGTCCTCAGGTTTCTATTTTTTTCGTGAGTTTCTGCCTGGAACATGATAGTTGTTGAGCACACCTCTCTCTCAGTATAATGTCACTCATTCTTTAACTGAGGTGGGCATGAACATCTTCACTGTCACTCACATGACTTGGTGAACAAGCACAGCCATGCTTATCTTGTTTGCTATCTGATGCCATGGGTGTCATTCTGGTTTTTCAATGTTTGAGTCCGGGTGGATAAAAATAATAACCCATTCCCTGTATCTTAAAACAAAATTAAATATACCATGGAAACATTGTTCTGTAGTGCAAGTCCTGTCCTCTTGGTGACCTCACCTACCTAATCCTACTTCGTTTCTCAGAGTGGTAACAGATGAAAAACAGTGGAAATAGAACATAGAAAATGATTCACCATACTTTCCTTACTATCTTCCCCATTTTTAAGCTATATACTCTGACATATCTCTTTGCCTAAGGAATAATCTGTAATAGTGTTTGGAAACAGAAAAAAAAAAAAAAGAAAAAAAAAAGGTGTTTCATAGGAAATTTTGTAATTCTGATATTGGGAGTGCAATAAAGCTGTTTTGTCCTCTAGATCAGGCAGAACTTAAAAAGTCAAAGCAATATTTTATACTAAATTGATGGAATAAAAGCCCATCAGTCAAAAATCTTTTTGAAGTCCCTTAATGCAAATCCAAAAGTTAGTATATTAAAAATTGAAGGAAAAAATTTGGTTCAAAATTCTATTTTTCAACAGAAAATATTAACAATTGAAAATTTTGTCTCAGAAAAACAATTTATTTTGACCAATGAAAATCTTTGTAATGATTCAAAAGTTTTTTCTTTCTCTCACCTGTAGTAAGGATGTAATTACAACACAGCCATTTATTGCTGCATTTTAATTGTCATTTCCTTTTTTTTTTTTTTTTTCAGTTATCACAAATCTCATTTCTATTGCACTAAATTTCTAGCCATAGCAGCTACACCATGTCATCATCAGGTTATCCTTGGTCATTACAGGTTCCTAGTAATAAAAAAGGGTCGAGTGTAATCTTTGACATCACAGAGGGTTTAAAATCTCAAAAGAATTACAGGCATGATCATTGCATAAGTTCTTGCAGGAAATTACGAACTGTCAAGAAGCATATTTTTGCAATGCAGTTTGATTTATTTATTAATTAGGCAACTCATTTGGAAGCCAGGTCATTCTTGGTTAGATTGATAATTAATTATCTTAACCATCAGTATACCTTCTATAAATACCACATTATCTTATCTGTACATTTCTTCTTTTTCTGCTAACATTGTTATCTTAGACACAGCTTACAAATTCCATAAGCATCTATTTTGATTCATGTGGAAAACATAATCTCACAATTGGTATTTTCCACCTGCAGTGCTCTCAAAACACTTTACTTACAATTTACCAAGTTTTAAAAAGTAACTACTTCACTATTGTGGGATAGACGTCAAAAGGCAAGCAATAATTTTGAGCAGCCCTACTGTCTACAACAATAAAAATCTACTAAGGCCTTGAAGTATGGGAAAGCTATGGCATGATAATGCTTTTTATGTTATTTCTATTATGTATTTATTTATATTAAAAAACCCAGCATGCAAATGCCAAACTGTCTATCTCTGCCTGTGAGTGTGTTAATCAAGTGTTAAGATGCACACATGAATACACACAAAGGGATATGCATGGAATCACTGCTGAAATTGTTGATTGAAAAAAAATGCAACAGACCAGAAAGATTTCTAAAGTTGTTGAGTAGTATCAATTTTTCATTTATCAGTGCAAATACAATTTTCTGAAAGTGAGCGTTTCATAACTGTCCAAGATTGATCTCAATTGCTATATAGTGGAGTGTGCACAGTTAAAAATACAGAATTATATAATTAAAAACTGCATCCCTCTTTTTGCTCTGTTGAATAAACTATATAACTGTTAGAAAACGTGCAAGTTTCACATATAATAGTTCATGAAATTAATATAAATTGTCAATGTGCCTCTAAAAACAAATAATTTACAGCACATTTCATTCTTAATATATATATTTTCTTTCACAAATATTAAAATGCACACAGTAGCAATATAATCTACAAATATATTGGCCATCTTTGTCCAATTTGTATTGTGTTTCTTTTGAATTCTGGCCATAAATTAGCCAGTTTAATGAAGCTATGTTTCCAATATCAAGGCAAATAATTCCCTTCCTTGCCTGTTTGTGACTTTCACAGCTGACTGATCATAAACAGCAGACATCTCTTAACAATCTCTGAATTTTTTTATCATATAGATAAAATTTGCTTTAGTGGCTTACTGTCTCTATCCCACTGGAATACGCACATAAAGATTTGGTACTAGCCTTTCTGTCATATATAATAGGTACCAGAAATAGATACTTTAGTTGTTCATTTTTTACTATATAAATCTAGAAAAAAATATATAATTTTCACAAATAAAGAGAGTAGTAGGATGCAAATTGTTCAATAATTTCACGAAGGACACAGAAACATGAAGAAAAGAAAAAATTACAGTCTCTTTTGCACAATTTTACATTATCAATTGTCAAAGCTGACCATCAAGAACTGTGAAGGTTTTCTATCTTGGATGACTGAAAATCACACCACAAATAAAACACAGGGATGATAGGTTTTAACAAATAAGAAAAAAAAATCACCTGGTAATGTGTGACAGTAGTTAGTTCCTGACTAGAGATCATAGATAGAACTCTGGAAACTGGTTCAAAAATTTAAGTGAGGTGTAAGGATTTAGCAGGAAAAATAAGGAAACGGTGGGATACCACTGTATAGAGCACTAACATGCCTTTGTTTTGAATACTGCCTAAGTTATGACTGCTATATGAAAAGGAAGCAAACAGAAATGGAAAAAGAACTAGGAAAGGGCAGAAAAAACCTGGCTAAAATGTGGGACAAATACATATAAGGAAAGACTAAATAAACTGAGGAGTTTTTTAGGAAAGACATGGGAAAATGAATGATATGGGTCTCCCAAATAATGAATGAATGGGGGAATGTACATAGAAGAAGACATTTGAATAATTCTAACCTAAGTGTATTAGAAGAGACAGTAAAACAAGCAAACCAACATAATACTTACTTATCATCCCATTAGCACATATTTTTGTAGTTGTCTATTTTACGGCTTCTTTCCAATCCAATGAAATTCAGACTGGAGTGTCTCAGCCTACTTTGTCCTAACTTATTAAGAAAATAATCCTTCTCTCCAAGTATCTTCTTATCTCAAAGCTCTGAGTCTTTCCTTTTTAAAATGCTTAATTTTGGAGGATTTTGTTTGGGTTTTTTTGGTTTGTTTGGTTTGTTTTAGGGAATTGTGGAGCTTTTTTGGTTGCTGGTTTGGTTTGGTTTGATTTGGTTTGGTTTGGTTTGATTTTTTCTTTTTTCTTTTCTTCGAGTGTTTCTTTTGGTCATGGGTTTGCTAGAGTTTATTTTTTCCAGGTAGGGAAAAAAATCAGAATTGCCAAAAATATTCAAGATGCGAGCAAATACTACTGTGTTCTGTTTTGCTTTCTGTCAGTACATTAATAATTCCTAAAATGCTCCATTTGTTCACTTTCTTGTACTCTTTTCTCAAGCATCTTCCAGTAGGCAGAGAAGCACTCCATCTAACTGATGGAGAGAGGGTACAGAGCAGGATGAGCCTTTGATCTGGTACAGCATATTATGCAGTTTCAGACAGTGAAAATATAAATTATTGCTAGCTATTTAAAATAGCTGAGATCACTAAGAAACAGTGGCACAGATAAATCCTGTGAGACTATAAGAAATCCTTCACTTCAATTAGAGCATTGACAAAGGGGAAACAGGCATCTACATGGAGCAGTTTTACTCCAGAAAAATTGTTTATTGTGATGAATACTTAAACATTGGTGCAGTAAACTTGTAAAACTTTCATATTGTTTTACAGTTTTATCCATGAAAACATGGGTCAGCTTGAAACATTTTTTTCCCCATTAATTAAGCTTATGATGCAGAGGATTCCCCAAACTAAGACCTTATAAACTGATGCAAGAAGGAAATAGCAAAAAATAGGAAAGTTAAAGGAATCAACCATCTTCTGTGCATATTAATTGTACTATGCAAATTGAAGTCTTATCTCTATTCCTTCTTGCAGTTATGGGAAGGAGTTGAAGAGAGAAGATAGGTGAGATGAGGAGTGGTAAGTGAAACCTTAAATATGCAAAAACACATTTTGGTTTTAAATCGCCACTAAGAATAAAAAACTTGCTTTATTCCTTTCTGAGATGGACAGAAATTCAGGATACACATAATTCATGTATTCATAGAAATCATGGGCAGATACCCATTTGGCATTGAATGTGCCATTCTGAGAACCACGTTTGATAACAAAGAACATTATTTTCATATCAATAGTTGAGTTGTAATGGGATGGAGCACCACTCCACTATAACCAATGACATTATCAGATTGAAGATTTCAGGCATTTGAATGAATTGTGGAAAAATGAGTTGTGTCATTGTTATAACTCAGTTTGTCAAGATCTACAATTTTGGTTATGGATAATACTTAATTCTGCACTGCCTTAAAGGCAGTATTATTTTGCGCTCTACTGCCAAGTTATCAAAAACCAGGCAGTAATCCTGTCCTATTAAGATGCCACATCCATTCAAGAAAACTCTCCATGATCAGACACCTAGGACATAGCAATCCATGTTGCATAAGAGCATTTAAACTTCATCTACAAAATTATTTCTGGTTTGTTTTTTTTTTCCGAATGTTAAGTGTTCTCTATTTGGACCACTGTTAATCTTACAGCCTTTTTGAGTTCATATGTCCTAGAAAGGTCAGGTCCTCATTCTGTTTCTGTGCTGTGAAGTCAAACAGAGACATTTTCAGGAAAAATGAATGCAAAGTAAGGCTGCTCTTAGAATCTTGTTTGCCATGTAAAGTAAGCTGATTTACAAAACTGTTAAATACTTGCTAGTTCCTAACTTGCTTGTTGTGGGTTTCTTTATATTTACCTACACAAATATTTAAAGAATGTAAGTAGATGTCTGAAAGGTGTAAGAAAACAAGCATGTTTCAAGTTCTCTGACTGCTGAATAATCATTGTGATTTCAGAAGGTCCACAAGAAATTAGACTTTAAAGGTGAAATAAGATAGTTTATTTATCTGTTAACTTCGACAACACATTATTTGTCAAGCATTCTTTTTAGAAGACAGGCAATGAAACCAAACTTCCTACTGCAAAAACTTCCATTGTATTCATAGAATCATTTAGGTCGGAAAAGACCATGACTGAGTCCAGCCCTAAACCCAGCACTGCCGATTCCACCACTAAACCACGTCCTTGAGTGCCACATCTACACATCTTCATATACCGCTAGGGATGGTGACTCCACCACTTCATTGAGTAGCCTGTTCCATTGCTTGACAATCCTTTCCATGAAGAAATATTTTCCTATTTTTTTCCTAATCTAAATCTCCTCTGGTGCAACTTGTGCCATTTCCTCTCATCCTGTTGCTTGTTACTTGTGAGACAAGACCTACCCATTCAGTTGTAGAGAGTGATAAGGTCCCCCTTGAGCCTCCTTTTCTCCAGGCTAAACAATCCCATCTCCCTCAGCCACTTCTCATCAGACTTGTGCTCCAAACCCTTCACTGGCTTCACTGACCTCTAGACACACTCCAGCACCTTAATGTCTTTCATATAGAGAGGGGCCTAAAATTGAGCACAGGATTCAAGGTCTGGCCTCACCAGTGCCATGTGCAGGGGGATGATAAGCGCCCTAGTCCTGCTGGCCACACCACTGTGGATACCACCAGGGATGCCATTGGCCTTTTGGGCACAAGTCTGGCTCATGTTCAACCAACACTGAAATTGCAATGCACTGTAGTTGTAATACATTTTTCACCTTATATTTTGTGTTCACATCAAGGATCATCATTTCCTAATAGCACCGAGCATAAAACACTTAAAGACACCACATCCCTTTTGAAAACAATTTTCCTCTCCTCATCCTGTAGTCCTCTTCTGAGGCATGATGCCTGCAACAGTGTAGGAATTTTCACTGTTTTTCTGTAAACCTTGAGAAATAATCTGGAATTTGTGAAGATAAAAGTGGGCTAGTTTTTAGGCAAGATTTCTCTGCAGATTTAGAATTCTACCAATTTCTCTCATCTGTAACTTTTACTGGCAATTATTTTATTTATACTTCCAAACTATTAACAAAAATAACATGCTGAAAACTGGATTTATGATTAGCCTGCCAGGGTGCTCTGGCTGAATGATGATTCCCTACATGCTTCTATTTTCAGATCTATTTATAAGATTAAAAAATAACTATTAAGCATATATATCATTTTATGCTCATTGTTTTTAATCAGAATGCTGCATAGTGCTTGACTAAATACTTCATAAGCCAAGAAAAGTACATAGAAACATTGAAGAAAAGAAATTGTAATTCAGTGAAGCAAAACATCAAATTTGTTCTCTATGCTTAAAAAGGTGGTGACTGACATTGTGGAATATTATTTTTTAATTCCCTCTGAAAATCAACTTATATTGATTTTTCATTGCCTCAATATCATGCACATAGATGCCAGCTAAATTAAATTATACTATTAATTGTTTCCCTAGCATTTTGCAGCTCATCAGATTAATGTCTCCATCCCTACATTTGTAAAAAATAATCTTTACCTGACTTTCACATCTGTTGACGAGGAACATTTATTTTAACTATTATAATAAAAGTCCATTAAAAGGAAGACAAGCTTCTGATGTTCAGAGGAAAGATGTAATATTTACTGGACTATGTAATTATTATTACTATGTACATATAATTACGTTTACAAGTCTTTTCTGGAGGGTGCTGAATATGATGCAATTTCATCTGCTTTACTGCTCACCAACATTTGTATGGAAATACAGATATTTATTATTCAACATACTTCCTGCACTTTTCAGCTCTTGCATCCAGTGCTCTGCTAAGCCTCTAGAAATCAGCTGTCTGCCCCTTTCTATGGAAATCTGTCTTCCAACAGGCTGAACACCCGGTCCCTGACAGAAGCTGTGCGCTAATCAGCTTGTCGTTACAAAGGCCACAGAGGTTACAGCGCAATTCTCTGCCATAGTTAACATGAGGAATCGCTGCTGGGAAAGACAGTTGTCCCAGGTAGTCACAGTGGAGTGCCTGCTAGGAAAAGGCTCAGCAGTTTAAGATGCTGGACCAAAGAAGATCATGCTGATACAGACATGTAACATAAAAAGAGAACTGGATGACAAATGACTGATTGGACAGACTCCTTTTCAGATGGAAAACAGAGAATGTGTCATATGTCTCACCAACATCACTGAAAATATTCTAAGGGTCCTTCTGGCGGCTGCTGGAGCAACCACAGAAACTGGAATTATCTCTACAAGCTCTTATCAGTGAGAAGTTAGGGGCCTGTATAGATGTTACAAATTAGCTGAGCACACAGAATTATGTTCCGTTCCTTTAGTCCTTTTTAGGAAATTGAGGAAAAAAAGCAGAATGTATTAAAAATAGGTTAGCTACTACCTCTGAATTGAACTCCATATATTTTATTTATAACCTTGGCCTTTTAATGCTGCTGAATATTTTTATGTATTCTTAGTAAGCCTTCATATTTGTGATATTTTGGGATGGCTGAAGTAGTTAAAACAATGTGTTCTTTTCCTTATTTTATCAGCCATCAGGAGTCAAGGTTTCTTTTTAGTTTGGATTTGAATCCTATCATAACATCTAAAAATTACTCCTTTATGCAGGGGTTTACCTTTTCCCACAGTGAAATTGAGGTGTTCTGCTACTTTTGCATGGTCCTGTTTTGACAATAAAAGGAATAAAATCATTAATAGGAAACAAGAAGTTAAAAAAAAAAAAAAAGAAGCTGTTAATTGACAGTTTTCTCTAAGACAGTCCATTGGGAGATTTCTTTTTTTGTGATTTTAGCATAACATAACTTGAACTATGTCATGATGGGCAATTCTAAACTTGGCTAATGGCAGATGATTCCTTTGGCTGTTTAGACTTTCACAGGTTCATTGGCTGTGGAAGTTAGCATTGGTCAAAGTTCTGCTTTTTCACTGTTAGACCTCCAGAGTAAAGAAAAATTATATCCATCAGCATAGGGCATGCTCTAATCTCACACAGAAAACGAGTTGCTGTTTTAAATCACTTCTGAACTTTTGTATATAAAAACTGGTTTTCTGCTTTGTTTTGGCTAGCGTGTGTTTGTATGTGCTTATGCAGTAATTGAAGAAGTACACATTTACTTGGAGAGCTTTTGGTCATTGAAAATAAATGGGTGTGTAGAATGAGAGAGAACAAAAACGGGTGTAGTTATTTTTTAATATGGGTTATTCAAATAATTTGGTGCCTTCCCTCTGTGAAAAGGGAGACATATTTTCAATTTCCTCCTGTTGCATTACTGGTTGGGTAATGCTGGGAACTAAAACTGGGCAGAGGAAGTGATGGGGAAAGGGGAGGGTTTTCCTTTTGTTCTATCTCAGAGAGAGAGAACAGAGACAATCAGTGTTTTAATTTTGTTTGTTTGCTTGCTTTACATACTTTAGAAGCAAAAACACATAATAACATTTCAATGCTAAGCACCACATTTGAAATCACAAAAAATAACCCCAAAAAACCTGATTAGGACTTCACAGAGCCATGTGCACATTGCTGCAAGCATAACTATGAGTGAACAATATATGTCTGTTACCATTCTTTTCATTTGGCATTTCATGTACCACTTTCTGAGAAATGATTTGAAACAAAGAGAAATGTATCACTACTTGGTGTATAAACCATAAATACGTACTCTAATATACCACTTCATTTCCTGTGCCAAAGGAAAAAGAAAAATTATTCCTGTTTTGCACATTACATATATTATTGATAGCAATATAGCTGATAAAATATTGCACCTTTAGCAACAGAATAGAAACCCAAACACTGTCATCCAGAGGCTGGAAGTGCTTTAGAAAGATATGCAAGCATTTTATTTCCATTTTGAACATGAACGAGCAAAGACCAAATGTATTAAGCAGTCCATGTAACGTCACATGAATCAGTCACAGAATCTGGGATTGTGACTTCTAAACATACCCTGATTCATTAGCTCATGGATTTCTTGTCAGTGTCTTGAACTTCTAAAGTATTCATCCTTTCCCTACCACTCTACACCTCCATTCTTTATGCTGTAATCCTATCAATTTTCATTATCCTACAGTGTGGCATGTCAACTTTCAGATTAAAAGCCTTTTAATACAGAATTATGAAGTAGTTCTTGCTGATTTAGCTCTTCTCTGCTCTTACTAGACTAGAGGCTTTTTTTATAAATATATGCATGCAATAAATCTTCCTTCTCATAGCTATGATTGTTCTTTACATTTTGTCCTAATCTGTGCTAGACTGTTGTTGAGTTATCCTTTTTCAGAGCAGTGACTGTTTCTCAAATGTTGAACCCATATATATGTATAAAGTTTAGAAATCTTTTAATATGCAACTTTTTATAAGTTACATCTGAGACAGGTATTATTTCTCACTGGCAGTCATTTGAGCAGAGAACGTTAAAAAATCAGGTGCTGTTTGTTGTCCATTCTTTATTTTATCCTTTATTCCGAATCAACACGTCACCTTTCTGATGTCTTAAAGTCTAAGGACAACCAAAAACTTAGAAGACCACAAAATTTTTAATTATAATTTTCATTAAATACTAGATATGGAAAAGGATCACGATGAATAAAATGTTTGTGAGGCTGTACACGTTTTCAGAAGAGCAAAAACAGGTAGCAGTTACCAGGAAGCTTTTTTAAACAGAAAGCAGATATAGAACACAGGAAGATAAAGAAAAGAAAAATAATTCTTCTTTCTTTAAAAACCCAATGAATTATGTTAAACATAACTAAGTTTATCTTTTAAGTTAAACTTATGATAATTTTTTTCATAAAGAAAAAAATTAGTAAAATGAAATAACTTTTTCAGTGCATGTTTTAAAAGAAATCTAATATTATGAATCAGTATATTAATTATGACTGGAATAGAAAAACTGTTTAAAAGTAAAGATATTAGCACCCATTATAAGGAGATTCACTACATTATTACTTTTTAATTATTAGAAAATATACGGCATTGCCTGCCTATTGGGCTTATAATGAAATGCCTGGCTTACCCTTTGGTATTATGGACACGTAGAAGCAGCAATGTTTATAAGGTGGGGTCAGTTGCATAACTGATCATGCTGACAATTGTTGATCATGGTAGCTCCTGGACTTTCAGAATCATTTAGAAAGAAATTAAAATGTAATCAATAAACCAGCACAGAATGGAGGGTCTAGTGTTCTTGCGGAGACTTGCTAAATCATCGACAGTTTCTATAATGCTTCTAATGTGAAGCAGCACCTGAACAGGATACAAACTCTGAAAATATGGAATGGAATCCTTAATGGAATACACCCCTTAAGAAGTGATCTTGAATTCCATAGTAATTATCAATAAAGTGGGCCAGTGTACAGTAACTAACTGTAGTATCTTTTTATATTTCTACATCTGTATCTACTGACCTTTATTCTTTGTTATGTGGAAAATTTAAGACTTTTTTAAATTTTAAAACCTTCTATGTATTTAAAACAAATAAACTCTGAAAAAAGAAAGGATTATACACTGGCAGGTAGAAATTAATGCTGCAAACTAGGCTGTAGATATGGTGATTGTTCTTACTAGTGAAGAAAGGATGCAGAAAAATGAAATTTTAAATAAAATTGTAATTTAATTGAGAAAAGAGTTGAGCTTTTATACTAACTTTACCAACGACAAAATTTCACTGCATTGATTCAATTTAGTAATTGACTTTTTTTAATATGCATTCCTTAATGTTTATCACTTAAATATCATATTCCTTTTGGAAACAGTCTTAGCTGTGAATCTTCATTCATTGAAATGCTTTCTATGTTCAAATATTCCAAGTGCCCTGGGTCAGTAGGTATTGGGATTTAACACACCATGCTTCAAAACAGGACCACAACTGAAGTACATTTTTCAGAAAGAGTCCTGAGAGACACCTGGATTACTGTGAAAAAGCAGAGCAATGATTACTTAATTCCTTTGCATAATGCAAAATCATTAATTAGTATAAAATCAAGGAATTACTAGCTGCCAATATTACTGACTAATGCTTCTTACTGTAATGTATAATGAAGATCGATTAGGGTTAATGATCTCTATAGAGCTCACATATTGGAGTTTAGAGAATTTCTTCTTAGAAAACATTACCTATTGATAACCACAGAGTCACACTGGATTACTGAAATACAAAGACAAGGATGTGACCCATTTACATGCCCCCACTGGTCTTTCCTGCCTGATATGTCTCCCCAAGCAGGTTTCATTACCCATTGTTCAAGACTCTGTTTTCCTGAATGAGGTCTAACTAACCTATGGTTTCTGCCAGAATGAGATGTAGGGTCACTGAGCAGACATTGAGCCCAAGGAAGAATTTGTCTGTTACAGAACACCCTGTGAGAATGCAGGAGCAGAGAGTAGGAATCGGCATCATACACAGTACAGAAAATTTGGTACCATCTTTGCTTCAACATATTGAAGCAAAAAGCTAAAGTTAGTTTTCAACCTTGTATCGAGGACAAAAATCTTTTTGTAACCAAGTATTCAACTTAGCAAGTTGCTATTCACAATGTCACATATATATCTCTCTATATATACACACAAGTATCTACAAAAGATTTGAGCAGAAATCTACTACTGCTTCACTTTTTTTTTCAAATTTCTTTACACTGTGGGCTTATATAAAACATTAAGACTGGTTTCTTGAACTATCTACAAGTTTCAAATTTCACTGTTAAGAATACCACCTTGCTTTTACCATGAACTTTCAGAAAATCACCTTTGACTATGAACTGCACACTCAAATAAAAGCATTGAATAGTGAATCTCTATTTCAAAAGGACTGTGATGAGCTGCCTAGATTTACCTTATTATGCAGCATAAAGTATTAATATAAATAGATTATAAACAGCTGCAGATTCTAAATGCTTGCAATACATAGTTTCAAATCTTCTCTGACTTAAAAACTGCTGCTGAAGAGCACACTTGATAATTTCATATGGAAGGTGACTTGGAACTCCAAACATAAGAAAGTGACTGAGTAACAGGGCACAGATTCAGGAGAAAACAGAAAAAGGAGTTGGGATAGAATGATTCACTTGCTGCACGGTCAATCACTCATTTCAGTTTTATCTTATGTTTTAAATTATTATTTGCTATTAAATCTAAATAACAATTTACTATAGAAAGTATGGGACAATTTTTAAAACATGGCTTGATGAATGTGGACACAGTGTGTCTTCGTGATGTGTACTTCAAGAGTAACCCATTTCCAAGAGCACTGATAGAAAAGTTTGTTTCTATAAACTAAAGCAGTGTCATATATTCCTTTCATTTACTAAAATGTGAAAACCATCCTATTTCACTTTATGATTTCTCCAAGGAATAAAGCAAAAATTCCAAACTCCTTCTTAGTATGTAAAATGTTATTCTCAGGTACATCTAAGGAATTTAGGGGAGCAAATCCTGGAGCAGTTCAGCAGAATTTATGCTGCTGAGTTGGATGTCACTGATAGTCCAATCTCAGACTCTAATTATGAAAGATAGAAGATTTGAAAAAGAAAGCAAATTGACCTCTTAAAGTTGCTATAAGCTCTCAGGACTAAACACAAAGACAACTGGACTAGTGGCAGCAAAAACTGTACATATTGGAGATTTTAAAATAGTGAGATACAGATGCCTAAATGTCACACATTGAAGACAAAAAAAAAGCATGAAAAGTTAATGACTTCCTAATTTCAAAGGATATGGAGAAACCTAGGATCTAAAGAGTCACCATGCATTTAAGGTCCTTAAAGGAAGGTGACTGAAAATTGCTCTGTCCGAAAAGAAAAATAATGACATTAGTATAAGAGTAGAGTCATTTATCTCTTTTGACACCCTACCTAGGTTTGTGATCCCTAAAAACACCAAACAAATGAAAAAAACTAAAATCCCCTTGTCAACAACAAAAAGGAAATTAAATACTAATTGTGTCTGTTGTCTTAAAAGCATACCTACTAAAATAAGTCATTTTTTTCTAGTCTTAAGTAACAAAAACTCTCAGTCACTACACTAAATATAAATTTAGTGCTTACCAATAGTGGATCCAGAGGAGGGAAAAGGAAGAACACCACTAATAACCTCCAGTTATCCATCTTCTCCAGCAAATAAAAAACTTTTGAAGAAAGCAAATACACATCCAACACCATTGCTGTAATCCTGCAAAGATTTAAGACTATACCCTTAACATCATTATGTTGAAGAAATGTTCCTAAATTTGTTAATAATTACAGACTTGAAATGCACTTTGCAATGCAATGGAAGAATGAGGATGGACTAATATTAGGGCAGCGTCTATATCTCAATTGCAGTCTAGTTGAGAATACAGTTTCTAGTATATGAAAAAAAAGTCACCACATCCATCAGTGTGGGAGACAAAATAAGAGGATCATTTAGATCCCTTGAAGAGGAAAGAATCCATCTCTATCTCCACTCCAACACTGGATAAACACATCGAGAATGTGCAAAAGGCAGCTTGCCTCCAATTCATACACAAGAGACACCTTGTACCCAGTCAGCCTTCTTTCATGTTGTTGTTTGCTAACCTAGATAAAGTGACCCCCTTAATTAAAGGACTTCCTGACTCATTGGAGCTTTATGCAACCCAATTGCAAGATTGGCTTTGAGCTGCTTGTGTGGGAGGGCTGCAAACTGGACCTGATCTTACATGGGAGGAAATAGCAGAAGAACTACCAATTTATGGCTGACAGGTGGGATTCGTTGCAAGCGAAGTGAAGAATCACACTGCTGTCCAAAGGGTGGAACTCAGGGAAAATGCTTCTTGGTTCAGAGATTGGAACCAGGGAGGTGAAACCTCAAGGAACCACCGATGGAGGGAGGGATTGGAGGAGGGTATCTCTTGGGAATTGTAGGATAAAAAACTGCTCCAGATTTTACAAATGCTGGTGAAAATATGGAAACAAAGGCATAGGAGTTCCCAGAAGAGAGACCATCCTTTTTCAATACCCAACAAGCTGCTGGTCCTTACAGTCTCATTAGTGGAGCTGGATGTAGCTGATTGGGAAACTCAGCGCTGTCCCCAGTAGGTGAGCCAGGGTACAGCCAATGGAAAGACCTTAGAAGACTCACTGAAAATAAAGATGGTGACATGTTGGTAACTTTTCCCTTGGTTCTTTGCAATTCACAGTCACCTTTTTATAGTCACAAAGTACCCCTTCCTCTGCCCTGAATGAGGGAACTGCCAAATGAAGCAGGATAGTCACTGAAAAAAAACAGATACATTTTACTGATGTGTTTGGGTACTCTAAGCCATAGCAGATGGCTCAAATAAAGTATTGGTTGCCTGGTGATGACCCCACTGAGACCATGATATTGGGTTCTTTCCCTTTGAATATTATGGGATTAGGCCTCCTGAAGGGGAAAGCCTGAATGGATTCTAAGGGAAAGGAGTAAAAATTCAGTTCTACTGTGCTCTCAGCAAGGCTTTTACAAACTGCTCCTGCACTACAATGTCTAAGTTACTGAATGTAAAGCCTTATTCTCTGGCACTAGGGACCAGAGACAGAATTGCTGAAGTCATTGAAGAGTTAAAGGAAAGAGGAATTGATGCTCAAAGCCACTCCCCCTATAGCTTACCTATGTGGCCCATTAGCAAACCAAACAGGAAGTGGTACCTGACTGTGGACTATTGATGCTTGAATGCAAGTACTTGGTCCCTTGACTGCTAATACAGCCAAACTGGCTTCCATCATTTAGGAACAAGCTCACCTTGTTTTAGCTAAAGTTAATGTATAGGATCTGGATTTAATGGTTCCCTTTAAAGAGGGGGAACAGGAATGTTCTGCTATCATGTGGGAAGGAGTACAATACACATTTACTCATCTCCCACAGGGATACAGGCATTCACCCACTACAACCCATCACACCCTAGCTCTTGAACTGAAGGAAATGACCAGATGGGGATGCCAAGGTGTATCGATACATCGATGGTGTATTGATTGGGGGTGCTGATATCACTGAGGTAGGACAGACTTAGGCAAAAAAAATTGCCCATGTGGAAAAAATAAACCTGCAGGGTTGTCAAGAGGATGGATCCAGACTCTTCTCAGTGGTGCCAAGCAATACGTCAAGGCAACGGGCAGAAACTGGAACACAGGAAGTTCCACCTGAACTTCTTTACTTTGCAGATGACTGAACACTGGAACAGATTGCCTAGAGAGGTTGAGGAGTGAATATCTCTTTTCCTGGGGATATTCAAAAGCTGTCTGGACGCAATCCCAAGACGTGCTCTGGGGGACCCTGGTTTAGCAAGGAGATTGCACCTCCAGTGGTGTCTTCCAGATAATTTAGATCAAGCAAGATCTACTGGACTAATGTCTTTCAAAATTTTCATCACTGCCCCTGTCACTTCCATAGTGACAATTCTATAACACATTAATTACAAAGAAAAATGAGAGAATTTTGAATTTTGTAGTCAGTATTGTATCATAAATTTGCTAAATATGTATATATATAAGACAGATACATATAAACATACATCTATAACACACATACATAAATATACATTAATGAATACAGAAATACACATAAAAAGGTTAAGAAAATCTCTCATTTGCATTTTACAAAGTGCAGGCATTTCTATTTTGTTAGGTCTCTCTGTCCCTCTCTAAAAAGTTACTTCTTAAACAAACCATAACACTGCTAAAAAGGTGGATGGGATTAAAAGTCTTTTTGCAAAAACCATTACAACAAGGTCCCTTGAAAAGGTACCAGACAGTAAAGAGACAACTCAGGACTTTGGAAACATGTGGCAGTACTTAATCTTGAAATAAAATATTGCATTTTGCTATATTTGGGGCTACAGGGGTTTTGAAAATATTTCATGCCTCATTTGCTTTG